>PVIR01000147.1:0-251816 GCA_004026965.1 Petromus typicus
TCAGGCAAGTGTGCTGTCTTCTGAAAGGTGGTAGTTTGGTAGGACACTTAGCATCACCCCAAGCAACACAAGAGTGAGCTGGCAGTGTCAGGGCTGTGCCCTGCAACATCCCTGCCCTCTGGCCTTTGGCCCACTTATCACCTGCAAGTGTTCTTGGATGATGCTGAGAGCTCCATGCTGGCACTTTGTGACTTCTCAGTGCCCTTGAGACCTGCAGGAAGAGCCAAGTCCGGCAACTTGCCCTTCAGATAGTGAATGCATGGGCGACAGTAACAGTACTTTCTGCTCTACCATAAGGGGGGGTTAGGTGAGATACTTCACGCAGATCATTTAGCATGGTGCCTGCTGCATGGCGATTACCCATGTTGTGATTCCTACAAATCAGAGAACTCTGAGAAAGAAGCTAAGTTCTGAGAGTTGTCAGACGTGGGCCGTCCTAGCCCTGCCCTGGGCAAACAGGGAGTAGGAGCGTCTCAGGGCAAGCCTGAAATACACCCAATGGAAGGCTTGGAGCTAATTGGCTTTTCCCTGAGCACAGATTTCTTTTTGACAGGCAGCAGGACACAGGCAGGAACGACTTGTTCCGCATCCTGTTGTATAAATAGGGCCGGGACAAATGGCTTGGCTAAAATAAGCACAGGCCTGAAACTTCACCAAAACTGGAACCACAACCAGAAGGACTTTATTTTTTCCTATTTCTTTCTTTCTCTTTTATTATTTTTTGAGGACTTAAAAAGGTCTATTTCTATTTTTTCTTCTATAATCACCCCGTCCAAAATATAAAAATATATTAAAAATGTGAATTGAGAGAGGAAATAAAAATACTTAGATGAGGGGGAGAAAAATCAAAGAACATGATACATTCTGGTTTGCAGGAATTTGGACTGGTGGCTCTCAGCAACTTGGTTCAGAGGTCATAGGTCAAGGCTAAGTTTTGGGAGCTGAGGGTGTTGTAGATCAGTAATCAATATGGCTCGCTGGCAGCTGATTGATAGCTCTGCCTTTCTTAGGGGAAAGAGGAGTGATTAGTGGCCCCAAGGGATACTGTCACCTGTCTGGGTGCCCTCAGGTATTCTGTCAGGGGGGATGCAGTGCCCCGAGCTACTGAGCCAAATTCCTTGCCCCTCACCCTATCTAGAAAACCTTAATAAGCCTTTCCATCTTGTGATAGCTTTAGCTTGAAAGGCAAACACCAAGGAGTGACTACAACCTGGGAAGGAGACACAGGACAATATGCACTGTTTGTCACAGTCACAGAAAAATGATCCCAAACCAGTTGACATATTAGACCAGAAGCTTCTGTACAGCAGAGGCAGCTGGTCTCGGCATGGGGGAGACACCTGTGGGGAAGTACAGGTGGACCTGTGGACCCTCAGATCAGCCATGGGAGGCAGGTGCCTCCCAAGGTCCCCAACTCCAACCTGATTCTCTGACCCGGATAACCAGCAGCTTTTCCTGGGGTGGCTCAGAGCCCACGCTGAGCCCACCTGCCTCCCCTCTCTGCCGATGCAGAACTCACAGAGTGCCAGCCCTCAGGGGCCAGACCCATGCTCAGTGTTTACTTGTTGAACAAATAAATGAATAAAAAGGCTAAAAGTCAGATAGAGTCATGATTCTTGTGCCTGATGCTGATGCCCTGTTCCAGGATATGGCTCAGGAACAGGCTGAACATCCGCATGGAAAATGATCTCATTCCAGTACTACTCAAAATCTCGACTGAAAGATGGTGAGAGTCATTTACAAAAAGAGATATACTTTTCCTAAGTGCAGCCCTCGCTCAGCGTTTGTGGAGACTACTCAAGTCCACTATATAAAATAGTGTAGTATTTATGCATGACTCATGCCTGTCATCTAGTGCACTTTAAATCATCTCTAGATTACTTATTACACCTAATTACGTTGTAACATCTGTGTAAATGGCTGTCATACTGTGCTGTTTAGGGAAGGAGGACTCAAAGAAAAAAGTCAGTACATATTCAGTACAGATGACATTTTTTAAATCATAATTTTGATCCATGGCTGATTGAACCAACAGATGTGGAAGTCATCTATTAAGGTTTCTACCTGGATGTCCCCAAAGCTTCACGTGCTATCTTGTAAGTGGGCTTCTAGAAAGTGATTGGATAATGGGAGTGTGACACTCATCAACGGATTAGCCCATTAATGAAATTATAGCTCAGTGTGATGCTGGGAGGTGAAGCCTGATTGGATGAGGTGAGTCACTCAGGGTGTGGCCTGGAAAGGTCTGTCTTCCTCTGTCCTCCTTTGATGGCTTTCTGCTTGCTATCTGCCGTGCCATGGACTGTTTCTCCTCTGTGATACCCTTCTGCCATGGCACCTTGCCTCAGAGCCAACCTGTTATGGACTGAAACCTCCTCTTTTAAACTATAGGTTTCAGGTACTGTGTCCCAGGAAGCAGGAAGTAACTAAAACACCACCTGTAATATGGGGGCTACTGCAGTATTTCACAAACCATCCAATCAAACTCAACTCGCCATACATTCTAAACCCATGCCCAACAAAATGGTGCGACCAGACCAGAAAGACCTGATTTACAACTCAGCGGGAAAAAGTAGGAAGTCCAGATAATCAATCAGGGCTTTGAGGGTTCTGCTCTCCTCAGTCATTTTTGAAGACCAGGCTGGTGTCTAATAATGATGATGATAACAATCAATGAATATGTTTTGAGGGAGTCAAAACTGACAAATTAAAAGGGGAATGTTTATTTAGTAAAAGAGTTTAGAATTATAACTCTTGTGGATTAGGGTAGAACTCTATCTCCTCTTGGGTTTGGATGTAGGGTCGGCCCTCTGATGGCTGTATGGCCCCAAAGGAGTTACTCTGCCTCTCTCAGCTTCAGTTTCTTCTCCGTAGAAGGACTGTCCGGTCACCTAACCCGGAGAAGGGCTGGGAGGATTTGAAGCAGTGTCCAGTTAATATGATTCGCTATTCCATTGTCATAGGTTTGTATCTTTTTGCCTGTTAATGACAGAAGTTGTGGCCTTAATCAAACCTCCTCAAAAAGCAAGGAAGGATGAGAGATGGGCAGACACTCAAGGCAGGTCAGGCCTTGACACATTCCGATTTGAAATCACGCCAAGAGGTCTCCACAGCGTCCCTGCTGCTGGGCCTTGTCCTGGTCACTCCCTCTGTCCTGTGCAGAGAAGGAGGTGTGCTTGTGCCTCTTTCTGGTGCACGGCCTTCACCAACCTGATTCTCTGACCCGGATAACCAGCAGCTTTTCCTGGGGTGGCTCAGAGCCCACGCTGAGCCCACCTGCCTCCCCTCTCTGCCAGTGCAGTACTCACAGAGTGCCAGCCCTCAGGGGCCAGACCCATGCTCAGTGTTTACTTGTTGAACAAATAAATGAATAAAAAGGCTAAAAGTCAGATGGAGAAGCAGCAATCCTCAGGGGCTACCCTGCAAGGGTCCTTCTAAGCCGGACGGCCTGAGCGGTGGCCCCTGGGCTGCGATGGCTTCCAGAAGATCCTCAGAGGCGTGAGTGAGAGATTGTGTCCCCTCAAGGATTGGTCCTGAGAGTGAGGAGCCACAGGACTCTCAGGTGCTCTGTACATTTTCCAGCCACAGAGGGCCTGGGCTGGGACTCACCTCCACACCCAGGATGGCACGGGCTTCTTACTGCCTTTCCACTGCAACAGCAAGCAAAAAGCAACTTCAACAAACAAATGATCCCTGAAGTTGTGGGAAAAACAGACTATGAGGGCCTCAGAGAGGTGAACTGGTCGCCATAATGTTTCTGTTTCAGTGCATTGGTTCTGACCATAGAAGGCCTCTGAAGCTAGACAGACAGTCCTCGTGGTAAGCACTGCCTGCTTAGGAAGAGTACACATAGCCCATCAACAAACATGCCCCAGGCCCCAGCTATAGTAGGACTCTTTGGGGCAATCCATGCTTTTGCTTCTTTGAATCCCTGCCTCTGTTTATAATACTTTAAAATATTTTTATGACTGTATTTATACAATATTATATTATTAATAACATTATTCCATATTGCTATGATATAAACTTTGCTTGTGATTTTTAAATGAAAAAGATTGAAACTGTGATGTTGGCTCCTGAACATATTATAGAGTCTGGGACTTAGGGATAGGGGAGGGTCTTCCAGCCGGAAGGTGCATGTGCACAGGAAGATGAGGCACACCGGACACAGTATCAATGTACACCTGTGTGCACACGCATGCACACAGCAAGCAGCTACAGAACTAGTTGCTTTTCTTTCCTTCTCCTCTTTTTCTTTTAGAAGATCTAAAAAAATGGAAAAGTAAGAAGGGGAAAGCAAAGAAAGCCTGAGAGGAGTGGAGAGAGGAAGAGGAGAGGAAGGTGCTGGGCCACCATCCATCATGTCGACACCAACATCTCCGCGAAGACAGGGAGCAGGAAAATACCCTGGGAGGCGTGGAGGGCGCACGGCAGGGTCCCGGTAATTACCATGGCCTAGTTATTTCTCTGCAGAGGGAAAAAAAGTCCAGCACCCGATCTGTGTTTTTTTAATAGGTGAAGTTGAACCTAAAGCACTGTAATTTTAATCAAATCTTTCCCATCTGCGTGGAGCGTCTGTGAGAAGTTGAAGATTTAAGTGTATGTTGTAGGGTTTGTGGAATTGTCCCAGCAGGGAGGGAAGAGGGCAGAGCGGTGGTAATTATGCTATACTTAAAGGTATTTCAGTTGCCAGGGAAGGCTTTTTTTTTTTTAATTTCCTCTTTCCCTCATTGAGGGTTTAGATGATGTCACTGCCAAGCAAGGGGAAGAGGGGACAAATGTCACAGCCACCGTGTGAACAAGAAAGGGGAGATGAAACTGCACTTTTAGTTCTGGTAAAGGGCAAGCAGTTTGGAGAGTGGGACAGGATGCTCCGAAGGCTGGAATAGCATGATGCCCTTCGCCGCTCACAGGTCCGCCAGGGACACCTGCCCACAGCACACAGAGCCTCTTGTTCTGCCCCTGCAGAGATGCAGGAATACACAGGCTGCACGCACAGGCATCCTGCCCACAAGGCTGCACAGGGGCCCACATACCGCTGCCCAACAGCGGGCAGTGATGGTGTGGTGTGGGATTCGCATGCAGCCCACACGGACTTCACCACAGAGTCCGTGAGCAACATATGGTCACCAGGAGAAATTCAGAAATCGCCCACCGGAAGGGCTGCAGAGGCCAGCAGTGTCAGGGAAGGGATCGGAGCAGGTAGGAAGTGGGGATTGCTGGTCAACCTGGGCACCCTTCAGTGTTTACTTTCAATGAACTTCTAACTGGAGAACAGATTTAGGGTGAGGGTACAGAGGACCCTCCCATCTTAATATTAGGATGGGGCAACTGGCATGGAGAATGAGCCAATATTGATTCTCTGGTTTTTAGGGTTATGTGGAGAGTCCCTTTACCCAGCCCCCGTTTAATGCAGGTGATTGAAGATCCCTTCAAAAACTTCTCCTGAAATGAATCAGCGTGTGACACAGTTACTGGTGAATGTGCACCAAGGAGACATTTAGTCGAGGAATATTGTCCCTTGTTGGCTCCCATCTCCAACAGTTCTAACCAGAGTAGAATTCCTAGATGAACGGACAACTCTGAAGATCCAAGGCCTGAAACCTACTTGCTGTCTGTCACCTCACTGTGGTAATTACAGACCTCTCCCGTCAAAATTGCCACAGGGAGACAGACTCTGTTGGGAGCTGGGAATCCCAAGATGGAAAAGGAGTAGTTCTTTTTATTAGGAGGCAGCAGCACCTCATTCCAAGATAAATGCAGAAGAAAGCAATTCTATCTTTAAAAACAAAAACAAGAACAAAAGCCTTGATCTCGAGGTTCCGCTGAATTGTCTGCCCTTCCTGTTCAGCCCAGCCTCATTTATATAGCCTTTCAGTTTTCCCTGTCCTCGGAAGCTTATCACAGGCCTCTTCCCTGGCAGCCCTCCTGGGGGCCATCTCTCTTCCTGGAACACTGAAGCCTACACAGAATCAAACCCTTGCTGCTCCCATCAGGGGTCCTTCTTGGTGCGATTTCATCTCTTGTGGCTGTTGTGAGAAGTGCCCTTGACATAACGGCACAATTTGAAGGTCAAAAGTTGGAGACCCAGGTTTTGGAAGGGTTAGATCGCCAGGGGGCTGTGAGGCAGGATTTGCCCCAGCCTCTCTCAGGGTTCCCGCTGGTTCTCTGGCCATTCTGAGTGTAGTGTGTCTTGTGTATCTGTGAGTCTTTCTGACTGTGGTTTCTCCTTCTATAGGATCCCAGTCCTTTTGCATCAGGTCCCTAAAGACCTGGTCTTCACTTGGTCATCTAGAGGGACCCTCTTTCCAAGTGAAGTCACATGCACAGGTTCTGGGAGTTAGATCAGCAGCATCTTCGGGGGACACAGTTCAACCCTTAACATTTTTCCCGCTGGATCCAAGTTGCAAAGTGCATAGGTTCCATCTTCACATTCACTGAGCAGCCTGTAAGGTCTAGAAATCTGCTCAACAGAAGTTTGCCCAATAATCTGAGCACTCAGAGGGCGGCACCAACACGCGATTGCAGACCCCTTTGCAAAAGGGCTGACCCCATGGACCAGGAAACACTCGCATTGGGATACCATAGCATAGGGTGGAACACTTGTCAGAAGAGAGAAGATCTCAGACATGGTCCCTAAGAGGCCACTTTTCAAACCTAAAAGCACCTTCTTGTGTATGACACCAACTGCCCCGCTGACTTGTGGCTGCTAAAAGTCCAAACCCTGAGAAAGCCCAGGGACAAAAAAACAGCGACATCCAAGAGCTGCAGCACATGGGCAAGGGCTTGCTAGAATGATGTCAGCCCTACTTCCCCATGAGGACCAGGACATCCAGGCACAGAGACCCCCTGAGTGACCATGTCCTGGCCATGCAGACCACACACTCTGCTCTCCAAGTAGGTGGACTTGACTACTCTCCTTGTGTGTCTGAGCCTCAAGAAGGAGCAAACTAAGCTTGAAGCCCAGGAGGAGGGGAAGGGACAGGACAAGCAGAGATCTAGTATCTGGAAAGAAGAGGAAAGTCCAAGGCCTTGGACCACCGCCATGGCTGGACTGTGCCCTGCCTGTGCACTCAGCTCTGGGACCGGCATATGAGTGTGTCCAGCTTCTTCCCTCCTCTAGACCCTGAGTGAGGTTGTGAGACGTGCTTAGGTAGACAGAGCCCAGCAGGCCATTTGTAAGGCTCTGGACCTAAACCCATTGGAACTATAGAGTCAGAGAACAGATGACTACAGATTCTATCATGAAGAGATTTTCTTTTAAGCAAAAGTGAAATTAATAATTAAATTGGAAAAGAAATTCTCCCTTAGAATAGCCACCCCAGGGAAAAGGAGCCATTCGCGACTTCTCCAGCAAACTGATAGGAACTTTTTCACCATGACAGTGCGTGCAGCTGGCCCCATTGTCTGTCTCTTCACAAAATCCAATATTTCCCCTTCTGTTATGCTTGGCACAATGACAAGAAAGGAAGAAATAAAAGTTCCCCCATTTAATGAAGCTGTTGAGGATCCTTTTTTTTTTATCAGAATTGACATGACCATTACCATTTCGACTCCGGTTCTGACACAAGAGTCCCCTAGCAACATGATCTCTCCATGGCAACCTCCCCACTCCTCACACAAAGGCAATCTTGACAGTTTAACATTCAGTAAAAAGTACTCTTAATTAAAAGATGACTAAGAACTGGCAGCACAAAAAAATATACCAGACGTATATTTTCAGCTGTTGTTAACATTCATTTATGAAGAAAACAACCAACTTTAGCTCATCCTTTGAAAGGACAGTCAAAAGGTCTGAGACATGGAAACACTAGAGTTCAGCGTAGGGTGTTATATTCCATCCAACAAGGCTAAAATGAAATGATACTAAAGACCAGGTCTCCTCCCAGGTCCTAAAGCCGAGGGTTTGGAAGAGGCCTTGACCGTGAGCTGGGTGAAAATTACAACAGAGACCACAGGGCAGCTTGGTGATGGCCACTGCCCCCTAGAGCCAATGTCCTTGGACATTGTGGAAAGTGACGTTCCAGCACCTCTTCCTGTCCTCATCTGACCCCCAGGACCTGTCTGAGGTCATGCAGGGAACCAGGCTTCCCCCAGGGCTCCAGCCCCACACCTCACCTGGCTCCATGCTACCATTTTGCCTTGTGCTTCTGAGTGAGGGTCAAGGCTCCAGGGAAAGGGTGGAGGGACCACTTCTGGGGCATCCATGGTGCGTGTGTGCACATCCATGGTTCTGCCCCTTACTGCTGAGTGACTGGACAAGGGCCCCCATTCACCACACAGCACACTAGTGCCTGGGTGCTGAGTGAGTTCTGCTGTGCCTAGGTCTGCAAAGGAAGGAAGGAGGGAGGGAAGGAGGAAGGGAAGGATGAAAGAAGTGAAGGAAGGAAGAAAGGAAGGTAGGATAGAAGGAAAGAAGGAAATCCTACAGGAAGAAACAAGGAATTTCCAGTGGTGACCCAACTACCCATCACATTGAGGAAAAGCTGTGTTTCTGAAGCAAGCCTCACAGCAGGATGGACTAGATCTTCTCTGGGCCGATCTAACCAGCCTCTGACAGAGGAAAACACCGGGAGTCAGAGAGGTCCAATCACATGGGAACAGACAGACACACTCGGAGCTTTTGGTTTCTGCCACTGATCTCCTGGGCACACAGAAATGGTGGGCAATGCCCTGAACTGCTGCTGGGAAGGCAGCCACCCCTGGGGGCAGGAACCAGGGCAAAAGGAGGGATCCAGCATCATTGGGAGGTGGCTGGTGAGGTCACCTGGCTCTGCTCATGGTATGGGGCTGGAAATAACACCTGCTGAGCCCCTGGAGCCAGGCATTCAGCATGAGTTAGGTCACATCCTGGTGACCCCATCTACATTGTGCCTGGGAGACAGGTGAGAAATCTGGGATCAGAGTCCACTGCCTTTCCCTAAAGCACACAGAAAACCAGGGACAGAAGAGACATTGAAAGCAGCCCTAGCTAGATGCTCCTAGCTGGATGGCAGAAGTTGGTGCATCTGTGTGGTTGTCATCATGCCCCAGACAGATCCCTGACTCCACTCCAATGTCCCCAAAATCTCAGAGTCCCCAGGTAGGAGGATATCAGCTGGGCACTGCTCACCGTAGTCACAAACAGCAGCCTGGTGGGAACAAGGCTGGACCTGGCCCTCCTTGGGCGGGAGGCCGACTGCTCTGGCCCTTCCCATCAGAGCAGCTGTCCCCTCTCATCCGGTGTCCCCGTAATTGACGACGGTTGGAGAGCATCGCCTTTATTGCCTTTAACAGCCCCATTGCCACTGATTGCCCGTGCTGATGGCTAATTTAATTTCTGTCAATACAGCGCTGAGTGGCCTTAAAAGAACCATTATCCACAAGGGCGGTGCTTGAGGGGAACACGAGGGAGACGGCCACATGGAGTGCCGCTCTTGGATCAGGTCACAGTGTGTTCAGAGCTGCTGGAGCTCAGTGATGACATGTCCAGCTCTGTCTGAAGATGGTGGGGCTGGGAGAGGCCCACAGTCATCCATGCTCAAGCCAGGATGCCTGGTCCTCAGTTCCCGCCTGGAGCAGCCTCCTGGGCCTATCTCTCTTCCTCTGTGTCTGGGTAGGTCTGCAGGTGAGGCTGAAACCCCTCTGTAATGCCCCATCTGCACAGGGCCCCGGGCAGTTCACAGGTGCCCTGGACACTGGCCGCACCTGCTAGCTCTTCACCCACTGCCTCTCCTGCCTCCGAAGACATGACAGCTGCTGCCCTCCCCTGAGCTCTTGCACTCACACTGAAACTGGGGCCCTGCTCTCCCGACCCAGAAAGTCCTTTCTAGTCCTCAACCAGAACAGCTTTCTTGGTCCTTCAAGGACACTGTGCCCCTCATCTGGGAAGCAGCCCCATTTATGTGCCCATTTAGGCAGTTAATCATCACCTATTCGTCGGAACCCTGACACCTGACAGACACTGGGATTAGTACTGAAAATGACTCACAGTACAAAGCTAGACATGGCCTGGCCTCACGCACCTTACATTCTACAAGGAGGACAAGTTCTCAATAAAATGACACAGTGGCATTAAGTGGTGACTCATCTGGAGAAGACACCTGCACAAGAGCCACCACTGAAGGTCTGACTGGGATGAGGGAGTCCAAGGCCCTCCACTGTCTTCTGTGACTCTCTGCCCTGTATTCGCCTTGAACTCTAACACATCTGGCCCGAGAGGACGCTCCTGGAAACCCTAGTAACTAGCCCAAGAGTGATCAGAATCTTTCCCTTTCTCTTCTCAGAAATGCTGCCCAGGTTATTATGGAAATATTCAACAAGGGCAACAAAGACTTGTGAGCTTTACAGCTAGACAAATATTTTTCAAATAACAAGATTTTCCTCACAAACCATCAGACTAGTCATCAGTCCATCATTTATTTATCTATCCCTTCTTCCATTCATTCATTTCCCCATCTATTCATCTATTCATTTAGCCACCTAACCATCCATCCATCCATCCACCCATCCACCCATCTTTCCCATACTTCCATTCATATATCAACTCAACTCATCCATCCACCCACTTTCTCACTCACTCATCCACTTATTCATCTATTCAGCATGAAAGCATCAGCCCCCACTATATGTTAGGCACATGATAAATGTCATGGAGGCCAGAGAAGGCCCATGAATGTCTTCAAACTGGCTCCTTCTTGTCCTTCAAATGTCCTCCAGGTTATCCCTCCCGTAATCTTCCCTCATCCCCAAGGCCATGCCTCCTTCTCTTCCCTTTCCTGTTCCTCTAAGCCCTTCATTCCCGCACTCTCCCATCCTCCACCAAGAACTCTCCTAATAGTACAGTATTATATTTACTTAAATATGTTTGTTTCTCTTACAGAACCATAGATGTTGGTATCTTAGTGTCATTTCATCCTGGTAAAGACTCACTGGTATTTTTAATGCCTGAATGAACAAATAAATGACAAATATGAATAATTACATGGCTCAAAGGGTTGAGCTTAATTGGCAGACTCTCAACACCTGCACAGGCAATAGCATGGTGAAAGAGGATATGGGAGGAGTCGATGGACTCTGAGGCATGAAGTCTGCAGGGACTGAGGAGAGGAAGGGAAATTCAGGACCAGTGACCTGTGGTGAACAAGAAGGTGCAGGAGATGAGGCTACACCTCATTTCTGATGGGTCCCCTCCGACACAGCAGTGGCTTTGTCCTTTTTAAATAGCCAGCCGGAATTTAACATCTCAGGCCTGAGCCCAATTACTGAGCAGGTAAAGTGGGAAGATACCCAGTTAATATTTATAATAAATGATCTATGGATCAAGTTTACATGACAGGAAGACACCAAACAATAGGGTTATTGGAGAGGAAAGTGTGAAGGTAGGGTATCACTGTCTTCCCCTGCCTCAGCTCTACAGGGTGGAGAAGAGTCTCGATTCCCACTGTGGCAAACAGTAACAGGGTTGGCAGATTCAGCGACCCACCCTCACCCTAAGAATCCAGAACGAAAAGGACTATGCAGCTTGAGAAAAGACGAATTGGACATTCTGATGGTGGAGATTCAAGTTTTCAACAACTGCTGAAACACTGCATATGATATCATCACCATGGGCCCTGGGTGTCCCATAGCTGACTGTGTGACCAGGGTGGGCACCGAGCCTTCCTGTCTATACCTTGCTCTATTTGGGACAGAAGGGGAGGGAGGAGGAAGCGATTCAAGTCTGGAGATTCGGTGGCCAGATAAACACTGGGCCAAAAGAGCTTCCAGGGTCACCAAGAAGAAGTTTTATGAAGGTGGAGTGTGTACACATGCTCTCCAAAATTGTTTGTTATGAAAAAGACACAGTTTCAAGACCCATACTTTTGCAGTGGGCCCATGGAACACACAGAACCAATTCTGAGAAAGAGGGTGGGTTCCAGACACCTTGAGTTTAGAACCCAAGAGGAGTAAAGTGAAAAGGGGTAAGCTGGTAAGCGCCCATGCTATTCGAGGGCTTGTTGGCATCCATCTTGCAAAGAAAAGGTGAGTCTGTAGCTCAGGTGACAGGTGGATGGTGGGGGCAGATTTCAGCCTCAGCTTATAGTCCATGGGGTTGTAGGTCAACCACACAAAGTTACCTTGACATGGAGCACCCAGGGCAAAGTAGCAGGAGAGCCAGGAAGAGGGTGGAACTTGCTCCCTGCTTGCCCGACAGCCTGCCCTGCTCACAGGGCCCAGACTGTGGCTGAGCTGGTAGCCTGGTGTCTATTTTCTAGAGTGACCATAACGCAATCACGGTGGCTTAAAACAGCTGGGATTTAGTCTTGCAGTTCCAAAGGCCACGAGTCCAACATGGCAGTGTGATGCTCCTTCTGCAGGGTCCTTCCTCATTTCCTCCAGTTTGGTGGCCCCCACACTCCACTGCACTGTCTTCCCATGGCCTGCTTTCCATCTCCCCATTGTATCTTTCTGGATCTCAGACATTCTTCCTTTGCTCCCGCAAGGATATCAGTCAATGCACCTTCACTGGACTAGGTGCACCCTGAGCCCAGGATGACCTCATCCCAACACCCTCTACTCAGTTGCATCTGCAAGGACTCTGCCTCCCAGTCTGGTCACATTCAGACCTATCTTACAATGAGGTTGAGTACTTGGACATGCATAGCAGAGGCACTGCAACAGCAGCTCTTTGATACCTAACAAGATAGAGTCTTCTTTCTCCCAGGCTCAGGACCGGTGCATTCTTACCAGGTTACTCCTTTTCACTTTACTCCTCTCTAGATTCTTAATGCAGTGTTGACTCAGGTAAACCATAACACAGCTCTGTCCAGCAAGACACGAGAGAAACTCTGCTGGGATTTCTGGGAAAGTCTCAGAACAGTTTGGTTTCTGCACATAGAGTTTTTTCCCTGATATGGAGGCTGTTGTGAGGACCTAAAGACTTAGGTGGCAGCCATCCTGCAATCATGAAGTTAGAAGTGTGAAGATGAAGCCAGTGAGTGAGAAGCACAGGTGGCACCAGTGAGAAGCAAAGCAGTGCCGGCTGCCACTCACCATCAGACGTTCTCTCCTCTTCTCTTAAATCAATACTAGTTGAGTGTTTTATTATCCGATGCATTTGTAGCTGGTACAAAACCTACATTTAATGAACAGAGGAAGAGAAGCCAGTAAAATAAGCAAAACTCTGACCCAGAAAAAAAAAGGAGGAAATGTCATTTCAGGAGCCAAGAAAGAGTGAGAAGGCAGATGTCAAAGGCCTATGGTACGACAGCAGTGGCTGGCAAAAGTGGTAGACAAGAGACATGAAAGCTCCATTGCAGAGAAGGTGACAGAAACGTGAGGAGCGCTGCCACCTATAGGAGCAAGGGCACTGTCAAAGGGCCCCAGGGTGGTTTGTGCTTGGACAGACAGGCAGCCTTCCAGCCTCCCTGTTTCCCAACAAGCAGGTGGCAAAAGCAGTTTTCTGCCCTCCTTGTACCAATTTCTTGTCAGCAACTGGCAATGTTTTTCTCTTCTGCATAGAAAAAGAGAAATTACCTGGTGGCTGATCTCTGTTATGACATATATTTTCTTGCAGTAAGAGGGGAAAAAAACTCACCGGTGACAGAGAGACCAGAGAAATATCCTGTCTTTCTTCATAAGCAAAGATGAATGTCATAACAGAAAATCAGCCATGGCCTTCCATCCGTGCCTGCAAACCGACCATTCAGCAATGCAGAACTTCTCTGGATAACTGTTATGGGAAAATAAAAGTGCTTGCGGAGTGGATTCTACTGTCAGCACAGTAATGTATGAGTGTATGTTTGCAAAGAAGGAATTATTGCCGGGAAAAGTCTCCTGGTTGATTATATATTGGTAGCGTCTCTGACTTAGGCAAGCCACGGATCCTTTTATTTATGTCTGTATACACGTATGCATGTATGTTTAATATTTCAGAGTCCAGAGGGGGACGTGCCATTTTGAGATAGCAATCTGGTTTCTCATTGCAAAGCAAGGTAACCAGAGAAGCCACAGTGACCTACAGGTTTATAACAATACTTTCTGCCTATTTCCCTTCACCTCCAAGAGGCCCCACATCTAACAAATCACCCTGCGGGTAGGGGGTGGATACGAAGATGGCAGGAAGGAAATCTACAGCTGGCCTGGCTACTAGAAAAGTAATTTTCTGTGTCATGCATCAGCCCTTCTTCGTCCTTCACAGGGAAATATTTGGCAAAGGAAGGGTGGGACAAGTGACCTTAGCAGAGAAAGCATTAATACGTGGCGAGGAAGGAAGAATGTTAGGACAGAACCGATCTGTGCAGATCTGTGTCTCAGGTTATTTTTTCATGGCTTCAGACATCTCTTTGAGGTGCCGAGAAGCCATGTAGATGCCTGGGCCACCTCTGGAGGTCACAGTGAGGTTTCTCACGGCTCCTTGAACCAAATTTTATCTGATACAATAGACTCCCCACAAATCCAGAAGAAGAGGCTCCCACTGGGTGTCTAGCTGGCTTGAGGCTCACCTTATAAGCATGGATGTGGGCACACTGGAAAAGTTTCTTAGGCTACTGCTGCCTGAACTTTATGGGGGAAGAGGACTGGCCGGGTTAGCTTCACGGGGGCCTGCACAGGAAGCAGCAGTGGCTATGAACAAGAAATCCAAGAGGCAGAAGAGCAGCTTCTGAAAACCACAGGGGAGGAGGCCCTGGGGGCGATGGGCTCTGGAATGGAGACTGCAGAGGGAAAGGGGGGAGGTGGGCAAGTCCACATGGGGAACGGGTAGGTTAATTCCAGCAATGGGCTCAGGCACTATGTTCTGGCCTGAGCCCTGTGTAAGTCCATTATGTAGTTCTGTATTTCACCCCATTCAGTGTGACAGTAAAACAGTCCACCACGAAAGGGACCAGACTTGTCCTGGATCGGCATCTGCCCTTATAAAATGATGCCAGGGCACCTAAATTCTCCACTAATTTCTAGAATCATTACTCATAATCTGACTATTGCTGGAAATAATTTTAATCTATTTATTTTTTTTTTATAAACAGAGAAGCCAGACATGTCTGTAATCTCAATACTGAAGAGGCTGAGACATGAGGATTGCTGCAAGTTGGGAATTCAAGGCCAGCATAAACTACAGAGTGAGACCTGTCAGTCAATCATTCAGCCAATATAATAGAACCAGAAAATGGGTCATATAAGGGACAGAACTCAGGGGAAGTATGGCTAAGGCCATGAAGATTCTCTAATTGAATGAAATGAGAGTTTTCTAGCAGTTGAGGCAAAGGCAGAACCAGAATAAGTCAAGAAGTCTCAGGCTGTGATGAAAGTTCAGTGAAGCCTTCAAGAGGAAAGAGATTTTTTTTTTTTTAGCCCTAAATTGTAGGAGAGTAGATTGTGTGTGACTGTTATGCAGTAGGCAATTCAGTACATGCAACAATTTTTTCAGTACTGGGGGTTGAACCCAAGGACTTTGCACTGAGCCGCATCCCCAGCATTTTAAGAAAATTGCTTATTCATGGGGGCCCTTATTCAGAAAATCCTTATTCTGGCACAGGTACTTACCTTTTTGCTAAATTGCCTAGACTGGGCTCAGACTTGGGGCCCTCCTGCCTCAGGTACTCAGAGAGCTGCACACCACCATTTCTGGCAAAAATGTACTTTTTTTCTTTCGTCTGTGAAAAGCCTGGATGAAAATGTGTCTCAAAATGCATCTTTCAGTAGTCATTTGCTTGAGGCCTTCAGTCATGTGACCATGGCCTGGGTGGGTCAACTGTGATCTGCTCTCCTCTAACAAATGTGTCTCAAAATGCATCTTTCAGTAGTCATTTGCTTGAGGCCTTCAGTCATGTGACCATGGCCTGGGTGGGTCAACTGTGATCTGCTCTCCTCTAATCGGCAACACAGAGCTGCACTCACCTGAAGATTTGCTCTTATCTCTGTAGATGCCAAGTCCTGAGGGCAGCATTTGGTTTCATATTTATATCTGTAGCCTAGTGCCCAGCACAGTGCCTGGCACCCTGGAAGTATCCCGTGGCAGATGCTGGATTGAGGATTTGTCTGAGTGCATTGCAGTGCTGAGCTGGGCAGGTCTCCTGGCCGGGTGCTGCCCCACCGCAGCTTCACAGGAAGCTGCTCATCTGCCAGCCGAGTCAGTACCACCTGCCAACACACCTGCCGTTTGCTTCACACACAACCATAGCCCTTGCTTCTGCTGTCCAGACCCTCGGTATGTCCCTACCCCAGACCTGACCACATCATCTGTCCATCCTAGAAAATGCCCCATCGGCTCTGGCTTACTCTTTTCCTCAGGGGGAGCTTCAGAGGCTGGTGAGAGGTGGCCTGGTCCAGAGAAGGGGAAGTGGCAGCCCACATGCTGACCGAGCAGAAGGGAGACACTCTGGACTGTGGGTGAGAGGAGCCCTGGGGGGGGTGCGGTTACGGGGCAGGTGGACTGCAGCAGGCATGGCCAACCTGGGAGTTAACTGCCTTTTTCCTGCCTTCTCGGCATCCAGTGCCGGACCTGAAATGTGCAACCAGCTAAGGTGAGAAAATTTACACCGCAGGACTTGGCCAACTCCAGACCTCAGAGGTGAGAGATTCTGCTCCAAAAAGAAAACGAGAGACTCCCCAGACCCAGATGCCAGAAGTGGGGAGGAAGGCATTATGGTAGATAGAGAATGTCCCCCAAAGTCTTGTTTTCATAGGTGCAATGTCCTAGGATCACGAGGTCATTGTACTCATCCAGGAATTAGTCCACTGAGGACTGTGAATGTGTGTTGGTAGGTGGGGCCGGATTGGAGGTGAGTTTTGGGGTGTGACTTGCAGAGAGCACTTTTGTCCTCAGCTCCTCTTTTCTCTCCCTTGCTCTCTGCTTCCTGGCTGTGATGATGCAAGCAGATTTCCTCTGCAGCCCTCCCTGCCTGGTGTTTCTGTCTTGGAGCAGCCAGTTATGAACCAGATCTTAAAAAACATGTGTCAAGGGGCCGGGGATATAGCTCAGTGGTTCTGGTGTCTGTCTTGCAAGTGAAAGGGCCCAGATTCAATCCCCAGTAACCACATAACAATACTGGGCGTGGAGACTCACCCCAGCAGCAACCAGTACCACATACCACAGTGCTGGGCATGGTGGATCACGCCTGTAATCCCAGCCCTCAGGAGACAGAGGCAGGAGGATTGCTGTGATGTGAGTTTGAGGCTGAGCTCAGGGCCAGTCTGAACTACAAAGCAAGACCCTGTCTCAAAAAAGCTAAAAAAAAAAAAAAAAAGCGTCAAAATAGACCTCTCCTCCTTTATGCTGATTGCCCAGTGTTTGGTCCACCAGTGAAAAGTGATGAAGACAGAAGGCCAGGGAAGGAGGAACAGGAACAATTCACAGAACTCTTGCTGTGCAGTTCACCTTTTAAATTATCCCAGATTATTCTCTCTTCTCAAAACTCACTGGTCTTTGTTGCATCTGCTCAACTTGGTGCTCTATTGTGAAAGCAGCCATAGACAGTATGTAAATTAATGGCCTCTCTGTGTTCCAATAAAACTTTATTTATGAAAAGAGGTAGTGGGCCAAATTGGTGTCACAAGCTCTATTCTAGTGACCCTAGATCTAACACTTGAGTCCGAACTCTGCTCACTGAAATCACTAAGGTCCTTTCCCAAAGATGCCGGCTGCTTCTTCCTTATCTGTACTCCCTGGGGAGCAACTGTTTCTCCCAAACTAACCCATCATAACTGACAACCTTGTGCACTTTATCTGAGCCAATAGGAAGCTCAGCTTCGATGACTCCCCACAAAACCTCTGGAAGCTAATCGGATAGTTGGGTGCTATACTGTCCTCCCTGTACCTCCCGCTCCTGTCCACCACCGTCTACACACTGTCTTTGTTTCCACTACACCCACAGTCTCCACATGTTGAACTCTCCCTCCTTCCACCGAATCCCCCAACCAGATGCCCAGTCTGTTCTGTCCTATGGCTACTTAGGTCCCTCAAAACAAGCCTGATTTTGACCCTCAGGCCAGGGATGCTTCCCCATGTCAACTGATCACTGCATCGTGAGTCTAGCACATGTAGGCACACAGGACATGCTAAGTACTGGCTGAAAGAACACAAATTTAGATCATCTGCTTTTCATCTAGATGGTCATCCTGGAAGTGATGAGTCACCCAACAAATCATCCTGATGTCATCATGTCTCCAAATCACCTGTGCTTCTCTCAGCCAGGTCACTGTCCCCCTATGGGCTCTGTCTGTTTTGTCTGCTAGAGAAAGGATGGTAATTCCTGATCCTTTAGAAATCTATGATCTAGAACATGTCTTCCCTGACCAGTGCATGGCTTTACCTATACTCTTTGAGCCCCGCAGTGTAAGCTAAGGCCTTGTAAGCGTAGCTCTCCAGGGCTGGCCTTGCACACTATGCCCTACTGATAGTCCGTAGGGTCCGATGTACTGTCTTCACATGCACTTAGTACTGATAAATAAGGGCACTATCGTCACCTTTCTATAATGTATGAACAGAACAATCTCTTAAGTTGAAGATCAAACTGAGTTCGATCAGTGATTATATAAATGTCACTGACCTTCTTTTCTGTAAGGTTTTTGTTGATTGTTTCAGGATTGAAACAATTCTGATGAGAAGTTGAAATGATTTAATGTCAAGTCCACACGGCTTCTCAAAAGGAAGATAGAAGATTATATTCTTCCACTCACAGCTCCAAGCCAATTCACAAGTTAAATTTTCAGTCTGCTATCAGCTCTAAACTCTATCAGTTCGGCCAGCTGTGTTTTTTTCAATGCTCATAAATCCAGAGGTTATAAATCCTTTGAATTCTCTTTTCTAAATAAAATTTCCATGTTAAGGTCATTTTTCAGCTAGGACTTTTACCCACATAAATGAGCAATGCCACAGTTGCAATCATAACAGTTTTTTTAAAGTCAATAGTGCTGCAAAAACTCAGATCACATCATAATATGTCATTTATTTCTGTAGTGGCACAAACACACATAATAAACAAGTAGTAGGCTTTGTTAATATGGAGGAAGCCTAGGCCCATTCTGGCTGACTCCCAGTTGCAGATCCAGGTGGATATGATGCTGCCTGCCCTGGTGATCAAACCTTCTGAATACCCTTGATCTGGGCCAGGAAATGCCCCGCTCCAATCTGAGCGTGAATCCATCAGCAGAATCCTGGATCAGCTTCAAAGCCAGGGGAGCTGGCTGAGGGAAGAGTCCACTCATATCCGTGGTGTCCACCTGGCCTTTGAACACCCAGTACCCTCCTCTTCCCTCTCTGCCACACCAGTGCCAACCAAGAGGAATTCTTCAGCTGCACCTCTCCAAAACTGGAAGCCACACTGGGTAGGAATGAAGAAATCTGTGCTCTGGCCTGGGACCTGGGGGAAATCCTGGAAGGTAGTGTCCTAAGGAGCAGGGACACCACACATATCACTGAATCCTTTCATCCGGCATTTTAAGAAATTGGTTGAATTTTCTCTTCTGTGTTCCTTTTGTCCTTTCTGCCATCAAGCCAGTGACTTCCATCACCTCGGGAGAAGGAAGACGGGGCAGGAAGGCACAGTGGGCACTGTGGTGTCAGAAGAAGCCCTGGATCTAGCTGTCTCCTGGGCTGTGAGGACATAAGGGTCTACAGCAAAATCACTTCCTTCCACACATCAAGGACTGAAACTAGAAGGGACAACAGCTGCAGTGAGGCTGCAGATTTGGTAGCAGAGCCCTGGAGTGCAATAGCACAGAGGCTTTTGAGGGCCTTTCTGTGTCCTGACCCTCTGCTCAAGATCAACCAAGCCCTGAGAGATGGAGGGGAAGGGTGAGCAGGAGGCCCCAGGCCAGCCAATGTTGAGGACCCAGGGGAGTTTTCTGCTGGAAATTTGCAGCCTTGGTGCCAGTCTGGGGAACTGTTCACAGCCCACATTGCTGCATTACTGGGTAGGTAGAGGCCTGACCAGGTGTCCCCTGAGCTGTCTAGCCCCTGAAGCACAGTGCCACTCTGAGACCCCATGCAGGGACCTTCCAAGAGGCCCCCCTAGCAGCTCCAACCACCAGCCTTATGAGAAGCCAGTTGGTACCATCCACCATCCCACAGCTCCAAGATGGCAGCCAGCAGCCTGAGCTGACTACGCATCACACTCTTTCCAAACATCAATATTTGGAGTTAACCAGTGTGTTCACTGATGGATGGTGCGTGGCTGGATAGACGGAGGGATAGACCAGTAGACGGATGGGCCTATGGATGGATGGATAAAGAAAATGTGGGAAATATACACAATGGAATAATTTTCAGCCATGAAAATGAATGAAGCCCTCTCAGCTGCAGCACTGTGGATGGAAAAGAAGAATATTCTACGGAGTGAGACCGTAAGTCAGGCATGGAATGAAAGACACCACAGGTTCCCACTCAGCCATGAAGTCTGAGAAGAGAGGAACAGGGTTTGTGGGAGTGTGGATAAGAATCTCAAAGTACTGTCAGGTGGGAGGGATAAGCTCTAATTCCTATGGCACGGGACGTACTGAGAGTGTACAACAGTTTATTATACATCTTACAGAGAACTAGATAAAAGATAAAGCTTCCTGACACAAATAAAGGACAAATGTTGACACACAGGGATTCATCATTACATAATCTATTCATGTATCAAATTATTACCCTGCACTCCATAAATATATAGGGTTAGTGTTGATTTTAGGAGGAAAAATGAGGAAAGGTAAAAAGTACTAAGAGGGAAAAAAAGTATAAGGCAAGTGTGATTCAGGCTATACAATATATTTCACAACTAAGTTAAAAAGAGGAGGCGCTACACTAATATCCTGACACTACTGTACTAAATGGCCACAAACTCTGTGGTTTAAGACAACACAAATCTAATCTCCCACCACTGTAGCTGTCAGTTGTCCTGCTGGGGGCAGGACTGGGTCTCACTGCAGCTCCAGGACAGCATCCAGCTCCTGACCCTTCACAGGCTCTAGAGGCTGGCTGCACCCTTGGCTTGTGGCCTCCTCCTCCCTCTCCAAAGCCTGCAATGCGACATTGCCAGATCTCTCTCTGACTCTGATTCTGGTCACACCTCCTTTCCAGCCTCTGCCTCCTCCACTACATCTTCTTCCTCTCACTCCCTCTTCTTATGAGTCTGTGAGGACACTGAACTCACCCAGGATCACCTCCTTGCACCCAAATCTTTGACTGAATCACATGTACAAAGCCCCTTTTCCATAGCTTCTGACTATCAGAATGTGAACATCTTTTGGTCGGTGTTTGGCCTACAAGAGCCACACGACTTCACCACCTTCAAATGTTTTCTAGGCCAGATGAAGGAAAGAAGCCACAAGTGGCAAAGGAAAGAGAAAGGAACCAGGTCTCCATGTGTGAGAGAAGCCACATCTCCAGCCTGGAGTTTCCAAGATGTCACAAGCCCCATGACGCCCACTGACTGCAGCAAGACCAGGCTCCCATGCAGCAGCCCTCCCTTGGCAATCTCCAGGCCCAAGAAAAACAAGGACAGCCTAGCATTGAAAAACAGGATGTAGGGAAGGCAGGAAGGAAGAGGAAGAACAGAGAAGCCAATCATAAATAAGCGAAAGACAGAAAGAATTCCTACCCTGTGTCTTATGGTTTATATGTGAATGTCTCCCCAAAGCCTCGCGTGCTCATAAATGGGGCATTAGGGAAGCAATCAGATCATGAAGTGCGGTACTCAACAGCGGATTGGTCCTCTGATGAGTTTATGGTTACATGTGATGTTGAGAGGTGATGTCTGGAAGAAGGATGTGGGTCACTGGACATTTCCTACAAAAGCCTATCTCCCTCCTCCACCCTTGATTCCTTCCTCTGGTTCCCGCCTGCCCTGCCATGAACTGTGCCATGAACATCTATACTCTGCTATGCTCTTCCACTGTGGTCCTGCCTTGGACTGAAATTTCCGCAGATTGTGAGCCAAAATAAACTTCCCTTTTTTAAGTCCTGGGTTAACATGTTTCAATGACAAGAAAGTGACTAAGACACTGTGCCTGCTTTTGGTCTCAGACTGAATTAGCCAGCATGGTCTTCCATGGATAATAGAGAAATGCTGCTTCATGACAGCTCACTGGGCTTTTAAAGGAAAGTCTGTATGACCCCAACGATAGTAGGTGTTCTCCTTTCTTCTTTCTCTGCCCACCCCAATCCTTAAAACTCAGTCTTCTGGACATTCTTAGGGGATGTGACAAGGTCAAAGGCAAGAAAAGTAGAACATTATGTGGCAGGAACATTAAATGCCGAGATAGATTAAGGACAGGTCTTAAAATGTGTCAAACTATCACTCTTGGATGCTTTAACAAAAAGGAAATTATGGGCAGAAGCCACCTGAGAATGCACCTTGCACCCAAGCAAGCTTAGGCAAGATGTTCTCAGTAAGCTCAAGGTGCTACTCTCCTGTCCTACTTCCATGGAAATAAAAATCTCAAATCAAAAGCATCTGTCCTTTTCCTTGTATATGTCAAAATGTAATTGGCAGCGGTTGGGGTTTGTTGCTTTTATTGCTCTTAATAGCTGTATAGCCACTGATTGCCCGAGCTGATGGTTAATTTAATTTCTGTCAATACAATATTGGGGCTGTCTGCATATCCAGACCATGATTAACTGCTGCTGAGTCCATAATACTGGTGTTATTATTACTGCATTTAACTACCTCTTGGGAGAAGACAAATTAAATTATGTTGAAAATGCTGTTGATTATCATTACGAACTTATTTGTAGAGCACAATTACTGATGTGTTGTAAAATAAATCAAATTTTTTATCATCTTGGTATAAATTAACTTACTGGAGGAGAATGGAGAAAAGAGACGGAGCCCTGGCCACCTTGTCTAACTCAACATAGCACTGGATTAAAATAATAATCACACGTGAACACAGCATTATATTTTAATAATGAGCTACCTCAGGACCAAGAGTGCCTCGTAGATTATGGGATTTCAACAATAAAGCAGCGCGCTTCGTGTGTGCCCCTGCTCTGTTGACTCAGACGCAGAATGAGGCCGAGGGATGAATTATTCTCAGGCTGTGACTCCAATTCAATGTGAGATTACCACTCAGGTAATTTAGGGAAGACAGCTCTAGGAACACGATTACATGAATCTCTGACATGTGATTGCTGTTTAGCTTTTGTCATTCTCTAACAGTCAACTAAGTTCTCTTCTGCCAGAATGCAAGTTAGGGCAAGCTCATTGCCTGGGATCTATAACCCACAACCTGTCACCTCGGCCACTGCAAAGACAGCCACAGACCCCAGGCTGGTGGGCTGAGGCCTCACAAAGCAGTGGTCACATAGTCACTTCATTAACTGTGGTCTGAAGCTCAAGCTCAAGCTGCCTTTTCAGTGCTGAGGAAGCAGTGACAGTAATTCCTGCGCCTCTCTCTCAACAACTCAATGGGTCAAATAGTCAAGTCATTTGAATAAGAAATATTGATCAAGAAAAAGGAACCCTTCTCCACTGTTGGTGGGAATGTAGACTTGTACAACCTCTGTGGAAATCAGTATGGGGATTCCTCAAAAAGCTAGGATTGGAGGTCCCATTTGATCTGGCCATTGCACTCTAGGTATATACACAAAAGAATTTAAAAATGCATAACACAGCGACATATGTGCACCCATGTTTATAGCACCTCAGTCTGTGATTGCTAAATCTTGGAAACAACCAAAATCTCCATCAACTGGAGAATGGATAAAGATGTAGTTCTTTTATAGAATGGAGTATTACTCTGCCATTAAAAATAATAATATTGAGTCATTCCTATTCAAATGGGTATACCTTGAGGACGTCCTTGTAAGTGAAATAAATAGGTCACAGATGTGTAAATATCACATCTTTTCTCTGGTATGAGAAAATGAAGTTGTAAATGAATTGTAGTATGTATAGTTGATATTGTGAAATAGAAAATATTTAAAAGGAAAGATGGTGTAGGGATAAATAACAAAGGGAAAAAGAATGTGACAGTAATAAAGAAAAAAGAAACAAAGCTTATGTATATAAGGGGTGGGGGTTACAGGGCAGGAGGAAAGGAGAAAAAATGAGAATCAAGTCACGTCATATTCTGATACAAACTCTCAATGTTGAATGCGATGATGATATGTATTCATAATGTCCCAATAAAGATTTAAAGTTAAGGCTGAGGATTTAGCTCAGTGGTTCCAGTGCCTATCTTGCAAATGCAAGGGCCCGGGTTCATCCCCGGTAACCACATAACAATACTGGGTGTGGAGACTCATGACCAGCAGCAATTAGTACCATATACCATAGTGCTGGGTGTGGTGGCTCACACCTATAACCCCAGCACTCAGGAGGCAGAGGCAGGAGGATTGCTGTGATATGAGTTTGAGGCTGAGCTCGGGGCCAGCCTGAACTACAAAGTGAGACCATGTTTCAAAAAACCTAAAAAAAAAAAAATCAATCGACCTCTTTCATTAAAGTTCATGTGGCCATGTGGCAGGGCAGAGTATTGGGCCAGAGGCTTAGTTGGCTCCAACTCAAGTGTCTGTCCTGCCCCACAGATTGATCTGGGCAAGGTCACAAAGCATGCTGGGCCTGCTTTGGGTTTGTAGTTCATCTGAGTGTACAGGTCTGGACACCTCACCTGGGTTCTCAGAGATGCAAAAGCCTAAAGCCAGTGGGCTGATCTGCAGGGCCTGGGGTAGAGACGGTGAACCTATTAGAGCTTTCAGTGATAATAAACAGCCAGGTGCAGCACACTTGCACAGACTCGCCAGCACTGGGCCACGGGAACAACTGCTTTCAATTCATTCCAGTTTCCAGCAGAACTCAGCTCTTCGTGATTGCAGGATTAAGTTCCCTCTTCCGTTGCTTACTTTTGGGAGGTCACTTGGACCCTTTTGCTTGAATCTCTGATTTTCCCCACCTACCATCCAAGGAAGAAAATGCTCTACTTTAAAAGGTCTTGTGATTAGATTAAGCCCACCCACTCATCTCCTATTTTAAAGTCTACTACGAGTTAGTTATTTGTGTCTGCAAAAGCTCTTTCCCCAGGCGACCATATGACCACAGGGTCACCCATCAGGGAGTTCACATCTCCTGGAACAAGGGCTGCCATGTGTGGTGTCCCGGCTCACTCTGTCCCTGTCACTGCTGAGACTCATACCCAGGTTTCCTTAAAGACCACCTGCTCATTCCCCATGACACTTTATATCAAAGCTCTTTGTGAGATCATCCTCATGGAAACAGACTCAAATTTCCCAGGACTACATCCAGGGAATCCCATTCAGATTTCCAATCCCTTTCTCCTTGTTTGCCTTCTTCCTCTCCTTGCCTCCTATCCACGGAGCAGCATGCACCAGCCCTCTCCACTCCTGACACTGCATTCCATGGAAACTGGAAAGTATTCACAAAGGCTTTTACCTCACACAATGAGGCCAACAACCCAGACTCTCCTCACATTAGGTGAAGCTTCAGGTCACCGAAGTCTTCATCACCAGGACCAGGTCTTGCCTTCAAGCGACTGCTTGCCATAGAGGTAATGTGACCATCCACCATCTTGAGATTTCCCACTCTTTCCCCCAGTGTAAAATACTGTGACATCACTTGCCTTATTACCAGCAAGAGCGATCCTAACCAAAGTTCACAAAACATCTGTAACTCGCACACACTAGAGTCTAAAGAAGGCTGGTGTACCATGTAGTTGTATGGGCAACTGTATTGTCGAGTTCTTTTGAAATTTTGTAAGTTTACTATGGATACTACACCTGCTCATTATCTTGTCCCCTACACAGACTGAGATTTAGCTGAACCATTGCTGTAAGTGCAACTCAGTGTTCTCATGTGTCTACCCTGGACACATCTGTATATACTGTTCCTGTCCCCAAACACCAACTCCAGCATCCTTAACCAGACTCATTCCCATTTGTCCCTGCTTGGGCTCTCTCTATCCAGGCAGGGCATGCTCCTTTGGCGTCTTCTAGCTTCTCCAGCCTGAGTGTTTAATATCACTTGTCAGATGCCAAGCTTCCTGAAGGCAGGTACTATGTCTCCTCATCCTCATCGAGAACCTCTCTTACAGAAGCAGCGAAGAATGGAAACAGGAAGGAGTCTTTCCACTGTGAACCAGTGATGGAGAAAGGCAACACGGAGTATATGACGTTGGCACAGCATTGTCATCGCTCTATGAGGAGGGCCCAGCTAGTCCCCCTAAGGTAATGGGATTTGAGCTTAGAGTGGGCTGGAGTAGAAAGTGATCCATGGGATGCTCTGGAAGGAAGATGCAGGCAGAACTGGGTGGGTAGCAATGAGAAGTGAAAGGAGGGTGGGACCGGAGGAAGATGGAGATAGGGGAAGAGGCTGGGAGGACTGCAAAGCTACCCTGGGCAACTGGTGAGAAGATTTCAGTTTGTAATGTAACTCCAGCTGCGTTAGAGGATGGAAACAGGCAGGGAGGCAGCAGCGAGCCCAGATGGGCAGCTGAGGCAGTAGCTCAGGGAGAAAAAGTTGCTTGGACTAGGGAGTGAGTGGTACAGATGCAGAGACAGATAAACCGAGACAAAACTAAGAGAACATGGTGCTGATGTAATCTATAAGGAGAAAAAAGTGGAATCAGCCAAGGGTAGGGCTGTGTGTATTGATCACGGAGGGACACAGAGAACTTTCTGGGGAAATAGAAGCCTTTGGTATTTTGATCTTGGTGATATTTACACATGGTATACAAAAGTACAGGTTCTCCACTCTATACACTTAAAATTTCTGCATATTTCTGCATTTATTTAATTTCAGTTTTTAAGAACAGCAACACACGGCAGCCAGTTGACTTTTGGTGGCCGCAAGTGGGGTGCAGAGGGTTACTGCAAGCTAAACTCAGGGCCCTTGGACTGAGTTACATCCCCAGTCATTTTTCATATTATTGTTTAGTTTGAAACAAGCCTTCACTGGGCTTGCACTAAACTTGCAATCTTTCTGGCCCAGACTACCAGACTGTGGACAGGTGTATGGCCCCATGTCTGGCTAGTGGCCTATGGATTTCAAGAAGTTGGAGAGAGAGAGCTGTCCAATAAGACTTTGGACTTCTGGTTGTGTGACTTATCTGGGTGGGTAGAAAATGTTGGAAAAGAAGTAGGTTTGGAGGAAAAGGTCTTCCACCAAGTCCTTCCTACAGGAAACCAGCAATAAAACACAAGCAGCTCTCTTTCATCTACACGGATTAGCAGAGACAGAGGCAAACCTACAAGTCCTCAGACTTCTTTTGTTGTTGCTGCTATTTGTCTGTTTATTCATTTTTTATTAGTCTGTGTTTCCAGTACGTAATGTTTCCATTCCTGTGTGGAGTCGGTGCATAGACATAACACATCTTCATTCGTTTTTCATCCCCTTCCACTCCCTTTCCTCTCTCTTTCCTCTATCTTTTGGTTCCCTTCCCATATTTGTGTTTTATTTTGTTCTTTATTTATATTTTGGATTTTTTACATAAGAGAAACCATGTGATAATTAAATTTGTGTGTCCAATTTATTTCCCTTACCATAGTCTCAAAGTGCATCTATTTTCCTACAACTGACTCAAGTTTATCCTTATTTATGGCTGAATACTACTCCATTTTGTGCAAATGCCACATTTTCTTTATCCCTATATCTGCAGATGGACATGTAGGCTGTTTCTAAAATCTAGCTATTGTGAGTTGTTCTGCTATAGACGTGGATTTGTGCACAGTACTGTAATATGATCTCTTTTGCTCTTTCTGGATGACAACAAGAAGGGGAACAGCTGGGTACAATGGAATTTCTAGTTTTAGTTTTTTGAAAAATCTCCACACTGGTTTCCACTGTGATTGTACTGGTTTACATTTCCACCAACAGTGTATGCTCTTTCCTCCCTCTCTCTCCTCTGGCCTTTCCTCCCCAATCAGTCCTACCATGAACAGTTTACAGTGAGACTTGACAAGGGGGAGATTGCAAGCTACTCTCAAGTTGGACTTGGCATGAGTCATGGACTCATTCATTCTTTCACTCTTACACACTAGTGTCTAAAACAGATGTCACTATGCAGGGAATGACAGCCTTCTTGCAGTTGGGTGATATTATGATACCCCATTCCAGATCCTTGGGTGTCCAATGCCCTCCCAAGAGAACTTCTGTAAGTTCTCACTGAGACGACACCCCCAGATCTCTGCCACCCAGATCCCTGCTTCTTCCCCTGAGACACTGTGAAGCCCTCCTGGGACTTCCAACCCAGCTCCGCCCCATGGATGCCCACAAGCCCCTCCTCTGTCTAGAGTCAATAATCATCCATTACAAAAGGAGAACTTGGACATTATGAGCAGAAAATAAATCCATTGAAAGATGAGAGAGTGCTTCATAGGATTAATGAAAAGCCAGGGAACCATACAGGAACCTCAGAGGTGGACATACCCTACTCTCACCAGGAGAGTCTTTTACGGTTTTCTAACAAAAGAGGACCCAGCATTATCATTAAGTGTGATTATCTGGTTAGGTCACATGGCTGGGGACAGGAAAAGGGCTGTACTATTTTCTCTCTGGAAAAAGAACCACAACTCTGACTCCTCCCTCCTTAGAGTTCCTCTGAACCACAACAATGTCCCTGTGCTGGGAAACCAAAATGGCCAATATTCTTAGCAGTGACCCAAAACACAAGGCTTCTGTTCCCTGAGCAAAGCTGAACAGAGATCCCAGGGAAGAGAGCTACTACATGCACTCAGATAAACAGCCCAAGGAGCTCTCCTCTGTGGTACACACTTCCAACCAAGCTGCTGGCTCAGGTTCCCACTTGCCCTCTACATTCTCATCTCCAATTACAAGTCACTTCCAGGTCCTGAGATAATACAGCTCCTCCCTTTCCATCTCAGCCCACATTTGCTTTCTTTATTATTTGAAAGTCATCTGTTTTGTGTATTTTCATGTTTGGGGGTTATGGACTGTGGCACGAGTCATGACCCATTCAGGAAACATTTTGGACAAGGCTTGTAAGTTCAGGAGGCTCTGGAAGTAGGTCAAGAATGGAATGGGGCAACAGAAAAAAACACAAGACTGGGAGAGAGGTTGGTGTGAGCTGTAGAAAAGAACATGGAATGAGAGGCAGAAGGCAGAGCCCAACTCCCACAGCGGGAGGAGTTACACACCACTCACCTGGGTGAACAGAGGAGAAAAGGCACAGTCCTCTGGCAGCTGTAAGGAAGTACAGGGGATGAGCTAAGGAGTCAAATAAAGCAAGAGCTGTCATGGGCTTTTTCTTCTCCACTTTGTCTTTATGGGGTTTTGCTCCTATGCCAACTAAAAAACACACAAAAGACAAAACTATCACTTTATCTTTACTGAAACAGAGAATGGATAAAAGAGAAGTTGGAGGAACCAGTATCTTAAAACAAACCAGAAGGGATACAAGGGTAAATGTTAGTAGAAGAAAAACACCATTTCTGAACCTGAAATGACACCTAAGACCTCCACAGGATGCTGTGTGAACCTCTAAAATGCTCCCGATAAATTCAGTGTGCACACGGGGTGGTATGCCACTGTCAACACATCTCCAAAACTTCTATCAACAAAAGTAGATTTCCCTCATTACCTGTTAACAGAGGGGCCTTCAGCTTAGCTCTGTGTGTATGTCTTCGCCATTCGGGATCAATGAATGACCTGCCTGCTGAAATACACTGTTCTTCTGGGAATGAGAAAATGGAGCACAAGAGTAGGCAAAGCTTCCCATGGAAGAAGCACATATTCCTTCAGCTCCTGTCATATCAGCCGAAGCCTTATGCCAGAGATGGGTAGAACGGTGGCCCCTGTAAGACACTTCCCTGAGAACCAATGAAGGTGGCCTGTGGTCTTTGTAGAAGTCAAAGGGGAGCTCTAAACCGAATGGTGAGTCACCTTGAAAAGAGGAAAAAGAGAAGATATGTGGAGGGCAAGGTTATGGAAGACAGAGGCACAGATTGGAGTCACACAGCTACAAGTCAAGAGTGGCCACCCACCCCTGTAAACCAAGTGAGAGTCATCGGGAAGCTTGTCCTGCAGAGCTTCTCAGAGGAACCAACTCGACCAACATCTTCAGTTAAGACTTTTGACATTGAGAATTATCACAGGGTGTGTTGCTGTTGTTAAGCCATCTCATTTGGTCATTTGTTAGGAAAACTTACAAAAAGTGAAAACAAAAGTAGAATCTTCTTGGAGAGGGAATTGTATAATTTTCCCAAAGCCCTTCTCTGGGTTAGGACTGAGGACTCTTCATCAAAGAGCTTGGTTCCTAAACTAACCATATCACCTCCCCATCAGAACCTTGACCCTTCCCTGATACCAGTTCACTCAGCTCAAGCCACTGTCTGGGGTGTTTGTTCTGTGCACTCTTCTGTCTCCCCCTCCAAACAGGGATTTCCAATAGTCACCAGTTCTTCCCTTACCACCAACTGGTTGGCTTCCCCTTGTTCCCTGGGGAGCCCCATGAAACTATGACCTTCACTTGACTTTGAAGGCCAATCTGAGGTCACAGAACTCAAGGCCTCCAAACTTGCAGACACACCATCTCTACAGCAGAGGACTGCCCGCCACAGTGAGTTGTCCCACTGTCAGACATGGTCTGTGTGACATGAACCTGATCATTTTTGCCTCTCAGGGCAAGAAGACAGCCTAGCACAGAGCCACAGACAGCCCAGCTCTTGGCCCTGCAGCACTGACACTTGAACAATTGCGTTATTATTTCCTGCTACGTGCTTCAAGTGGCCTTTCAAGGGCTGGAGCCAGATTAACTTAGCTCCCTGTCACAAATTGGAACTGACGTGTCATTCATGTGAGAACCCTACGTGGTAAAGAAATATTTCATTTGGCTGAAACAAGTGCGATTGGCAGTATTGCTTTTCTCTTCAAAGGAGACATCCCCATCTTCACTCCAGCTCTAAAAAGTGTCAGCGGGTCTGGAGGCTGGAGAGCGGGAGTTACATAATCTGCTGGCTGCTCCCAACACACAAAGTACTTTGTTCGCAGAACTGAGGTGCTAGAAAGAGCCACAGAAATCATGCCCAGAATACTTCTTGTTTCTTCTGGAGAACAGGGATTGTCACATCTCTCTGTCAGACCCTGTAAGAATTGGGAATCTACATTCCATCCCACTGGCACATAAGTGTCCCTGGTTCCATCCTGACTCCAGTGAAGTCTCTCACCTGTTTTGTTCCCACAGTCCCTCTGCATCTCGCTGGCAGCAACACACCCTGAGTCTCAGCCTAGATGAAACCTCTGCAGCATCTCCCTGATGCACAGGAACAGGACTGGCACCTTCACTCCCTCCATCCTACTCCCATAGGCACTGCAGTGCCAGTCTCCCTTTCTCGTGGCACTCACTGCCCACCACAGTGACCAGCCTGCCAGCCACTCTCACCACCATCGCTCTCCTCTGCATCCTCAGCTGAGTGCTGCATCTTTCAGAGCGAACAGGCGGGTGCATTCACAGACAGTGTTCTTTTGGATCTAAAATGTCCCTGAAAGCTTAGGCTCAGAAATGTTGATAGTTTCACAGTTGCTTAAGCACTTGCACATGCAATTTCAGCGCAACCCAGAAATTGTACTTTTGGACACACCAATTACTGCTCTGTCCATACATGTTTATTGCAATTTTATTCTTGATTGTCAATTATAATTCATAAGTCCTCCAGTGGGTGAATGGCTAAATAAATTGTGGTACACTGATATTATGGAATGCTTAAGGGATCAAATGGCATGAACTTTCCATATGTCTTACTTACTTTCTAATTGCTGCGACATGATACCCAATGCCCACACTTTAAAGGAGGAATTTATTTTGGCTCATAGTGTGTAGAGGTTCCAGACCACAGCCAGCTGGCTCCAAGGCAGAGTGGCAGAACAGAGAGGCAAGGAGAGGAAGTAAAGCTCACAGCATGGAGAGGCAAAGTGATCAAGGGAGGAGGGTTACGGACCCCTCCAGATCACGCCTCCAGTGCCCACTTGCTCTCCAAGGGCTTTACCTCCCCACATCATGTTTAGCTATAAACTCATACATGGATTAACCCACTGCTGAGTATCACGCCTGTGAATATAAAAGGCTTGGGAGGGATGTACAGATATAAATCATAACACCATCCCCACCATCTTAGTTACTTTTCTTGTTGTTGAGACAAAAACACTAACATCAAAACTTAAAGATGGAAAGGTTTATTATGGTTTATTTTGTAGAGGTTTGAGTGTATAATTGGCTGGCTCTAAAGCCGGATGGCATGGCAGAGGGGCATCACTGAGGAGAAAGAGTCCATGGTAAAGCAGGGCAGGCAGAAGGTAGCAAGCAGCAGGCCTGCATCTACCTTTTATTGCTTCCAGGGTACGAGCTTTGTGGGTGATGCCACCCATACCCAGGGTGGGTCTTTCCCATTATCCAAACCTAGAACTATGCTAAACCAATCAATGGACTAATTTAGCAATCACACACCCTTCATCTCAGGATCACATCCTTGATCTAAGCATCACATATCCTAGATCCAGGCATCTGTGAAGAGCCCCCCCATACCAGCATGAGGTTTTGGGGAGACACATAGATGCAAGCAATAACCCATGCCATAATCTGTATACATCTCAGGGAATGATGCTGAGCACAGTAAGCCAATTCCAAAAAAACTATGTGCTATGTGAGTCTATTGATATGACCTGCTTGAAATAAGGGAACTACAGAAATAGAGAGGAAGCCCAGAGTTATCCAGTTCTAAAGACACTGGAGGGAGAAGAGCGTGTCAGGGGCAGATATGACACAGAATACAACACAGGGTCTTCGAATTGTGGAATGGTCCTAGATCTCACCTGCAGCGGTGGACATATATACCCATGCATGTTACAGACCTGCACAGAACCAGAAACCCCCACACATACATACACATACGTAGAAATGTACACCTAAACATGAGTATAAATCTCAAGGAAATCAAATAAAATCTGTACATTGCATCAAGATCAGAATCCCAAATACGACACTGAACTGTAGTTGTGTAAGATTTTACTGCTCTATGAAACTGAGTGAAGTGTACGTGGTTTCCTCTCTTTTGTATGTAAACCAGCTATTATTTCAGCATAAGCTCTTTAGTTTTTAAACAGAAGAAAACCACTTCATATGTGGAATTCAAGAGCAACTCAGTTTTGCTAAGAAAATTTTGACTGCTACAAGGAGTGTACATCCCCAAATGCCCAAAAATGTGTCTTTAAGAGCTATATGTAATCAATGTGTGGTGGCACAGGCTTGAAATGCCAGCACTTGGAAGGCTGAGGCAGGAGGGTTGTGAGTTCCAGTCTGGGCTGCACAGTGAGACTTTGATAGGGAGAGGAAGGGAAAGGATGAAAACAGAAGCAAACCCCATGCCATTAACAGGACATGGGATTCTTTATTTGCCTCTTTCAGAGGTGTTCTAGATCCATACACTCCCTGAAAGTGAATAAAAGAGAGCAACTGTCTCTCCTCTGGGACTGATGTGACATTTATTGTTTCTGAATATTAAACACATACAACGCACGGAAAGTGAGAATGAGAAACTAAAAGCAGGACAAGCAACACAAAGTATTAGTGAACATCTGCTTGATGCACAACCCCACATTTTGCTTCTCCTTTCTCCTTGCAAAACCTACAAAGATGCACAATAGATTGAAGCAAAGTGTAGATTAAAAGCTGACTTTGAACTGTGTGTAGAAGCTTAAATTGGATTTCTTTATGATTTAGGACATGTTAGGCCATTCATAATTCATCACAAGTGCATCTTCAGATGCTGGAGGAAAAAGTAGCACCACCCAGTGTTTTTTCAAACCCTGCAGGAAGTGTTTCCTGTTGACCAGGTGCAAGAGGAGCACCAAGAATGGAAGGAGTGTGTGGGGGTCAGGTATGCATGTGTGCATTTACACACCTGTGCACAGGTGGACAGCTGGTACAGTCACAGACCCCAAACCTTATCAAAATCAGTGTATCAGGGCTGAAAGAAAGCAATAAATCTCACATGAGTCTCAGCAAATGTTCAAAGCCAGAGCCACACTCTTAGGACAAGGAATTGAGTGTTGTAGGGCACATGATGGCTCTGGCCTGGAACTGGTAAGGTTTACTCTCCATATGGGAAATTGGAACAGCAGAGAGAGGAGGTTTACCCATAGGTTCTGTGTAAGTGGCAAGGCCCTGAGGGCTCTCAAAGTGCACTGTGCAATCCGAATTGCTAAGACACCACAGGGACTGTGTTGTAATTAGCTATGTGTCCTTCTCCCCACTGGAACCTGTGACTCCTCAAACACACCAGTCATGTCTGTTGACCAGTCCATGTTCCTAGCTGAGCACAAGTTTCCCCCAGGACTACAGCTAAATGGATGTGCTGAATGACGAGTCTTGACTGAATCTGCTGAGCTATATTTTTGTGCCCATGATAACAATACAGCTTGTGCCATTACTCTGTCTCTCTAGATCCACTCTGCTTTTTCCTGCTGATCAAAATGATAATGCTACCAAGACTTCAGCATGCCTTGGGGTTGCTTGTTTTCTGATAAAGTGAAGCCATATTGAAAGATAAAACAGTAGAAGGACAGAGGGAAGAGAGTAGGGTTGTGCACCTTCCTATGACCATCTTGGCATGGCAACACTCTGCTTCCCTTCTCGTAGCCACAGGTCTAGAGTCTCCCACAATGGGTTCAGGTCCAAGGGTCCTACAGGTTCCATCATTGCTAGTCAGTAAGTACATCACTGTCCCCTGCTCTTTCCTCGGTAGTTATGAGTGTTGTTTGCCAAACATAGGAGTCTTTCTTGTTGGCACTAGTAGAAGCACGCTTCTTGGCTCTTTCATCATCTGATGGGACCATGGGAATATATTTGGCACAGTTGTTGGAGATGTAGGAATTACTGGAGCTTTCTCCCCATTTAGAACAATATCGAGCAACATAACAGAGAGAGAGAGAGAGGCTGTTCCATCCCTTGGCCTGGACTCTAGAGAGAAGGCAAAGAAATGAGCATGAAAGAAAACATAGGAATATTTTACAAATGAGCAGAAGGAGCCAAAAGTAAACTAAGATTTGGGGATTGTTTCCATAGCATGCTCCAACCCATCAGTTCTGAACCCCGGGATGGTCACTCCACTGAACACTCCTCTGTTCATCTCAGGTAATGACATCTATTTCCCATGGAAACTCTAAGCAATAAGAGCCCATTTGGGGAAATTCGTATGGCATAGAAAGTTTTACATAGGCAAATAAAATAATAAAAATTCCACAACTCAGAGATACTAACTATAAATATTTTGGTGTGTTTCCTTCCCAACTATGTGTGCGTGTACAGGGAGATGTGTGTACGTCTCCATGAATATATACATAGTTGAGATCCACCGATAATTAATGCCCTTACAACTTCTAAAAAGGTGAAAATTCAGCAAAGTGGTGACAATAAATTCAGCCAACACAGCTTTGACCTTGTTTAATTGAATTGACTGGTGCCCCGGAGACAAATCACCAAGCAGGGCCAAAGCACACAGTGATCTGATGGCCATTTCACTGAAGCTTGCTTTTTGCCAGGCTCTGACAGTGGGGAAAAGAATGGAAGAAGCTTTGCCAAAAGAAAATAAAACATCCGACCCCAGGGGAGCCAGCACAATGGCTGCACTGGTAGAAAACAAGCCATACAATGTCAACAAACAGAAAATGAATGGGCCTGTCATGAAGCTGGAATTTGGGGAAGCTCTGGTTTCCAGGCATTTTATGGTGGCAGCAAAGAAACAAGGATAATTCATGTGCATTGTCAGATGCGCTCCTCTCGACACAGCCAGTTTGAAACGGCACAAAGGGAGAGTGTTGGATAGGACAGCTTTCCAGAAAGTTTGTACAGCCAGCCTAGCTGAGCCCCAGAAAAGGGACTCACTACAGCCCAAACGTTACTATCCCCCCAACTCCACATGCTAAAATCCTAACTCCTGGGGTGAGTGGTTGGCTGTAAAGTTAATCCTTATATGGGGATCTGTGCCCCTGTGATAGAGGTCTCGTGGGTCTCTGCTGCCCCATGCACCATGTGAAGACACAAGGACAAGGCATTGTTTACAAACCAGGGAATGGGCCCTCACCTTTCATCCCCAGCTAGCACCAGACCCTGCCTTCTCAGCCTCCAGAACCATGATTGACAGATTTCTTCTGTTTATAAGCAGCCCAGCCTAAGGGATTTTGTCCCAGCAGCCTAAACCAATCAAGACAGCTGTAGGTGGGTATGTTAGTCAGCTTTTCACCTCCATCTCTATAACAAATACCTAATAAAAATTAACTTAAAAGGAGAGAAAGTTTTCTTAGGCTTACAGTTTTCATCTCTTGGTCACACGGCCCCATCACCATTGGCCAGTGCTGAGGCAGAACATCATGGTAAAGAGAATGTGATAGAACAGAGCTGCTCACCTAATGGGAGCCAGGAGCAAAGAGAACAGGGATGAAGGAGCCACTCCCAATATCCTCCTCAAGGACACGCTCTGAGCGGTGTAGCTTCCTTCCACTGGGCTCTATCCCTTAAAGACCCAACCACCTGGGCTGGGGATTTAGCTCAGTTGTTTTGACGTATGTTTGGCAAGCACAGGTTGAGTTCATTTCCCAGTACTACACACCACAATGCAAAGTGTAGTGGCTCACACCTGAAATCATAGGGCTCAGGAGGTAGAGGCAGGAGGATTGCTATAAGTTTGAAGCTGGCCTAGGTTACATAGTGAGTTCAAGACCAGCCTGAACTACAAAGCAAGACTATGTCCCCAAAAAAACAGATCTCACCACATCACAATGACATCACAACCTAGAAAATGTTGGACATTTAAAATTCAAATGATAACAACAGATATAAATAAGACTTCAACCTGAGTCCTACTCAGCCTCTTGCTGTCTTGCACCTGTAAAAGTTAAGAGTTCCCAAAGTCACATGATTATCATAGGATGTGGGAAATTCAAATTATATTCTCGCCAATCCCAAATGCACCATTTGTTTCATAGAGACATGATACCTTAGAGGACAAAGACAATGTAGAGAGAAAAATGAGCAAAAATTTTAGTTAGTATAGCACAGCCAGGATAGACTGATCTTTTCTCTTCTTTCTGGATATAGGAAAATTGTATTTTCCGACTTTCCTTATAGTTATGCTGGACTATGTGACTAAGGTGACTTACAGAAAGTGGCCATAAAAAGGTACATACTCTCCTCTGTTTGGACTTTACAACCTTGTATTGGAGATTTAGTTCCTTCCTTTCTTTGTACATGGCAGAATCATGTTGAAAACACACAGTATTAATGTGTTTTGTGCTGCCATAACAAAATACTCGATACTTAACAACTTATTAAAAAAACAGACATTTAATTCAGAGTCCTGGAGGACCCAAAGCATGGTGTTGGCATCTGACTGGCTCTGGTCAGGGTTGTCTGGCCACATCACAAGACAGCAGATGACATCATCGTGGAAATATATTTGAAGGAGAAAGATCTCACAAGGAGACATGATGTCAGGGAAACTCTGGGCTTAGGCTTGTTCTTTATGTAATAAGCAGCTCCCATGAGAACTAACCAGGGATTCTAAGACAGCTGTGCTGGTCTCTTCCAAAGATGGAGGCTCTCATAGCCTCATTACCTTGTACCAAGCTCTACCTCTCCAAGGTTCTACCCTCTATCAACATTTTAACAGTGGGGACTAAACTTCTAGCACCGAACCTTTAGGGGCCACACTCAAAATATACCCTAATCAAACCATAGTACAGGTGAGAGAAGCACCCAGATCTGTGTGTTGCTGTTTGGGAAGGAGCCTAGGAAAGTCACCTGACCCCACTGAACCGTGAATAAACAGGAAGTTAATGCGTGAGTGCACAAAGACTTAACCAAGTTTTATGTTGTAAAGTTGAAATGTAGGGTTTCTTTGTTATAGCATCTATCATCATGCCCTGTCCTGATTAATGTGGTTCGGTGCCGAAGATGAACACAGAAAAAGTATTGTTAACTGTTACAGTATGTGCTAACATAGCTGCAAGGCAGGAAGACTGGGAAGATCAACATGTATTGCTACCTGTCGTAATTCTGAGTCCCCCAGGATGTTTCCAAATCTATAAATCCACTCATTTAAAAAATACTTTGTGGTTCCTGGGGTACAGGGTATCATGTCCAAATTGGGAATTTATTGATCCAATGAGTATGTATTGATCAGACACTCTGTTGGGTGACAGGGACTAATAACGGTATTGGTCCGTGTGCACAAAGTTCTAGGAGACATATATTCATTCCCCTAGGAAGTTTTGTGCTCTGCTACTGCAAGAAGACACTGGTTTGAGCACTACAAATTCAATGAAGCCTTCAATGTAGGCTTCACTTACTGAGATAAAGCTCAAAAAGAAGGTGTTTTATGGTTCAAACAGATGCAAGTAAGGAATCTGACCTACACTTGGGAGGGAATGGCACACCTGAAGCCACATTGGAGTTGAAAAGCAGCAAGTGAGTGAATTCCATAGGCCCAAGGAGGGAGGAAGACAACATCCTAGGCAGAAAAAGCAGCCTGTGAAAAAGGCAGTGGCAGAAGGAAGAATTCTGGGTGTGAAAGGCCAAAGACATACCACATGGCTGGAATCCATAGCATGGAGAGGGAGAAAGGTAAACTGAGGCAATAGAAGTGGGCAGTGGGCAGATGACACCAGGCTTTATTGCCATATTCAGGATTTCTAGCTTTTGCCTCTAAAGTTCACCTTGGAGAACATGGAGTATATTCAGAGATACCACATTATATAATGGCCAAATTTCTCTTACACAAAATTACTCTGATCAGTGGACCACAGACACAGGACAGAGAGATCAGAAATAAATCCACTCAACTCTGGAAACCTACTACCCAAAAGATGTTATATAGAGACATTAGGAAAGGTGATGAGGGCGGGGGATCTGGCTCAGTGAGTGGTTCTGGTTCCTGCTTTACAAGCACAAGGTCCCTAGTTTAATCCTGGGTGACCACACACCACAGCTCCAGGCATAGTGACTCATGCTTGTTATCCCAGCACTCGGGAGGCAGAGGAGGAGAATTGCTAAGTTCGAGGCTTGCCTGGGCTACATAGTGAACTCAGGGCCTGCTTGAACTACAAAGTGAGATCCTGTCTCCAAAAAAAAGGAGATGAATCCCATACTCAGAATAGTTGATTGTTCATATAGGGAACGTGGAGTTGGATCCTGACTCAGTCTATTCTGGGTCCTATTTCAAAATATCATAAACTTGATGGCTTATAAACAAAAGACATTTGTTTTCTGCTGTTTTGGAAGCTGGAACTTCTAGGTCAAGGTACCAACAGATCTGGTGTTTGTAAGGGTCCGTGGATGAGTCTGCTGCTGGGTCCATGGATGGCTTTCTGCTGTGTTCTCACGTTGCTGAAGAGATTAAGGAACTAATCCCACTTGTGAAGGCTCTGGCTCGTGTCTGATCACCTCCCACAGGCTATCTCCAAATAGTTTTTTCTTGGGGTTTAATATTCCAACCTTCAAATTTGGAGGAGACAGAAATTGTCTAGGTATGAAACTTCTTCACCCCACTAGGCCAGAGAAGTAATTTATATATGGATTTAAAAGTGCAGGACACAGGCAGAAAATTGTAAAACTTTCCAAGGAAATTACAAAAAGATGTGTTATCTTGTAGTAAGATATTTTACATTGTTAAACCACAAATTTAAGAAGGTATCAAATATGGACTACATTAGGATTAAGAACTTTTATTCAAGAAGTTATAATGCACAAAAGACAAAATACAAGTAAGGAGATTTTTGCCAATATATAACCAGAATAGAAAGTCAGTACTCATGCCTGAATGAATGTAATACTTCCATGCAGTAGACGGGTTCAGGCAGAAGAGGATCAAGAACTAGGAGGCTGTTGCTACAGACCCAAAGTGGGGAGACAGTAGACTGAGCAGATTGGTAGAGGGGATGTTTATAGACAAACCCGGTGGTGGTTGCTGACCGAGTGGCCACTGGTGACAATGGAGTCTGCCAGTCACCACTGCTGGGCATCTGGTTTTCATATGTGCATGGGAGCTGGTATGATTGAGTACATCAAGCAGTATGAGGACAGGGTAAACTGAGATAATTGTGGAAGTTACTGGGGTGTCTAAGAAGTAGAGAGTCAGAAGGAAAAGCAGGCACCCAGGCCCTCCAAGAAGGAAGGCTCATTCCTTATTTCCCTCAGACGTGGTGGCAAAAGCATGGACAAGGAGACAAGAGCAGCACATTTTGTTGGAAGAAGGTAGAGTAGCGGTGCTTGGAAGAACAATACCTCTTTACTGCAGGACCACAGATCTGAGTCCACACACGACAGCAGTTGGGGGTGGGGAAGGGATGGTGTGAGACAGGAGGGGAAGGGGGCTTGGAGAAGAGGTGAAGGTGCTTTGGGATGGTTTCTGCCAAGGAGGGAGGATAAAGTGGCTGTGTGGAGGGGCAAGGGCTAGGAACATAGATTTGGGGCACTGTACAGTGAAGATAAGAGTGAGCCTGATGTGCACATACGCACGGAGTCCGGGGGCAGTGGAGAGGCCTGGGGTGAGGGGAGCAGCAGCAGTACAGCCTGAGACACGTGGGCTGGTGAAGTACAATGCCAACAATGCTACAGCGTCTGTCCCTGTCCTTTCTCCCCTGACCCCAGATTCAGCCAATGAAGAAGTCTCAGTGCCTGTGCTCCATGGAATGGACACATGGGAGGACTTTGCTCTGGGAAGCAGCATAGGGGTGACGTTCCGGGGACCACAGCATGGTAGACTCTTCACCGAAAGGACTCAGGAATGGAGGAAGAAGAGCTACTGCTGTCCCTGCCCATGCAGAACTTGCCTTCCTCCAAAATATTCACTCTGTGAACTTATTCCCATCTTCTCTTTTTTAGCTGGAAAATGGAAGCTCAGAGTGGCCCAAGGCCCCGGGACTAAAGGGAGCAGAGACAGATATCAGCACTCTCGACTCTGCTCAACTGCTCTCAGAAAGTTTCTAAGCAGCAGACTCCTCTGGTGGAGCAGAGCAGGCCGGCTGGCTGCGGCACTGTCTGGGAGCAGGCGGGAGGCATCTGGAATTCTATTTTGGAGCCATCCTAGAATGCCCTTCTGTCATCCTCTGCCACCTTCCCTGTGCCGGAGACGCTGACATTTATATTTTTAAATCCTTTTTGTCAAAATGAATGCTATCATTCTCAGGTGCGGGCTCTTCCCCCGTGGAACACCTGCAGAGACAGGAAAAAATTGTAAACAAAAATTCCCCATGTTACATAAGACATTAAAACTGGAACAGAAAGTTGAATTTAAACCAGTTCGGCTCCATCCCTAACAGAGAATGCCGAACAATGGAGAATCTATTCAACCTCTTCCAAGAACAAAGGGAACTGTCCCCAAATAAAGCAATAACCTAATACCATATTAATAATAACCTTGCATCTGTGTAGCCTTCTTCACTTTACAAAGCATTTTCACATCTGCCATCTCATGGGGAGGTGACTTCAGGCACAATTGCAGTTATTAAACAAAACCAAGAGTTTATTATAAGGTTATATTTGAACAACCACCAATCTACCTTCTGCAATGTAGCCAGGGTTAAACCTTCTCAAAAGCAGTATTATTAAGATCACTTTGGGGTCATGAAACATTTGGATCCTCCTCGTCGGCCCCAGAGGGGAATCAGAAGATCGTGATGGGGCTTGTAAACCTGGCCTCCAGACTGTTAATGTTTTATCAGCCGTGGTCTTCTCCAGGGTTGCCAAGACATTCTGAATTTTGATGCATCCTGAGAACAGAGCCTGGTTCTGGTTTCGTCTGCAGGCAGAACCTGGTCCTGAGCCTTCTCAGCCCTTGCCCACCCCCACGTAAGTGCTGCACCTCTCCTGGCACAAGTTGGAGAAATTTCTGTGTGAAGAGGAAAAGTCGGGTCGGCAGAAGCTGGAGAACCCTGGGGCAGCTTCTGGGATAATGGACTTTGCAGGTCCTCCCAGCCCCAGTACTTATCCTGCTCTGACCCACCATGCTGGGGACATTTCTTCATGGTAAACAGTACCTTTTCCAGGAGTTCTCCAGACAAGGCCCCCTGAGAAGGACAGACCTACTCACAAGAACCCATGGTGGCAGAACACAGCTCGTAATCGAGGAAGTGGACATGTGTTTTGTTCTCATCTCATGGTCCTCCCTCACGTGCCCCCCACCCCTCAGAACAGGAAGGACAGAGCCTCATGAGGTGGCCATGCAGGACGGCATAGAAAGCAGCAGAGAAAGGTGTCAAAGAGCCTCACGCAACCCAGGAAAGGGGCCACTTCCCTCTCCTCTGCACTTGGAAAAAGCACCTGCACACACAGCCTGCAAGGGTCTCATGAGGTCACACGGGGAAGGAACCGGACAACAGGGGTCACAGGCAAGTGTCAGGGAGTGTCATCGCCTTCATCCCTCATGCCTACTGCATCCCTGAAGTCTCTACCCCACACAAGGCACACTCTGCATGGGCAGGACCATGTCAGAGACCCGCAAAGAGCCCAGTGCAGCCCTAGCACAAGGCAAAAGCAACATGCCAATCACACCGAGAGCAAGAGCTGACATTAGTGCTGTCCTCAGGTCTTCAGAGTCTGCCCCTGCAGGGCAGTGCTACCTGGCAGGTGCCTTCTCTGTATTGTACTACTGATAAGGATGGGGCCAAGGCACAGGAAGGACCTACCCTGGGCACCACCACTGGTAACAGAGTTAAAGTTGAAATCCAACTCTTTTTTTAAAAAAATATGACTTATTTCAGAATGATATATCACAAAAATAGTAGAGTTCCTTGCTCAGTTTCCCCTACAGCTAACACAGTATATTGCACAGTACATTTATCAAAATGGAAACATCACCCTCAAACTGCTGTCAGTGACTCTTCACATTTTATTTGAATTTTGCTGAGTTTCCCACAAATGACCTTTTCAGCTACACAAACCCTGCATGGGCCACACTGTGCCCATTCCTTGTGTCTTCTTTACCTCTTTGAGTCTGTGACAATTCCTCTTTCTTTATTTTCTCCTGATCTTGTTGATTTTGAGAAGTCATGGCTGGTTATTTTTAGAGTATCTCTCAATTTGAAAAGAGACAAGACTTTAGCCCAGTAGGCTGGTTCTCATCCTACTAACTCACAGCTTCCCATTCTGTGGAAATTCCATAAAGCAAAACCTCCACGTGGGGCCAGGGATTTAGCTCAGTGGTTCCAGCCCCTGTCTTGCAAGCGCAAGGGCCTGAGTTTGATCCCCAGTAACCACATACAACACTGGGTGTGGAGACTCACCCCAGCAGCAATCAGTACCACATACCACAGTGCCAGGCATGGTGTCTCACACCTGTAATCCCAGCACTCAGGAGGCAGAGGCAGGAGGATTGCTGTGATGTGAGTTTGAGGCTGAGCCCAGGGTCAGCCTGAACTACAAAGCGAGACCTATCTAAAAAAAAAAAAAAAAAAAAAAAAAAAACCTCCATGTGAAATAAGTCCTGATGCCATCACCGTCTCTGGGCAATGAGAGAGGATCGAAGCCTCCCATGAGCACTGCCTCGCCTCCTAACACCAGTGAGGTCAAGGGAGAGCAAGCAAGTGCTGTCCAACAGCTCTTTCATGATGTTCCGCATCTGAACTTTCCAACATGGAGCCCCTGGCCGCATGAGGCTCTGGGTGCTATGGAATCTAAACAGACTCTGTAGCTCAAAGCTGTTCCAGTGGCTATTGTATTGGGTGGAGCAAGTCCAAAATTGACATCGTCGTTGAGGATGAATGAGGGATACAAAAGAAGGTGTGACCTCCTCCAGGGAGAGCCTGTGATTTGGAACAAAACTGCAAACAATCATGCAAAAAGTGGAGCTTCCCAGGACAATGTTTCCCCAACAGGATTCCTCGGAGACCTGGGCATTCTACGGGTGCATAACAGAACCATGGTGGGGAGGCATCTTGAGTAAGAGAGAAATTTATATGGCGACATATACAGGGCTTCACCTTCCAGCACTCAGCATCAGTGCAGCTCTGTCTGCATTGATGAAATGGGGCATGTTACTAAGGAAACAAGCAAACAAAAGCACTGTCTGATATGTACATCTTATGTACCTATTTATTTCACCATTTCGGACTTGACAGGAAGGATGAAACTACATCCATCCTCTTGTCCCTCTCCTGCCTCTGCCTGCTGTAATCGTGGAATAAAAGGCCAGGCCTGGCTGTGGACATCTTGCATTTTCATGTCAGAAGGGTTAAAATTGCTTTTGGGCTTTATGTCACTGAGACCAGCTAAGTAATCATTTAAAAAAAAAATAATTCAGTGTAACATATTTCCTCCCTGGGTCTGGACTCCAAAAACCATCTTTTTATTTCATCTTTTCAACCAGAACCCTGATTTTCCTTGGGAGGCAATATGGACAATCATAGCTCAAGAATGAAGACTGCTCTAAATCATCTATGGAATCCACTATATTCCTCCTCACCAGATGTTTCAATTCCCCAGCCTCCCTTGCACCAAGAGATGGTTATATGACCTGCTTCTGGCCAATGAAATTCTAGATTTATTTTTGAGTTGGGAAATCTGGGAAGGAAATTTTGCTTCTTAACCACTAGAGTAGGTGTAAAGAACTTCTCATCACTGTGCATAGTGACCTGATTTTTTTTTTTAGACAAGGTTTTATTATGTAGTTCAAGCTGGACTTGAGATTGCTACATAGCTCAGGCTAGACTCAAACTTGTAGTGATCTTCTTTCTTTGATCTTTGGTGTGTTGGGATTACAGCCATGCACCTCCAGGCCCTACTATGATTCGATGAATTTTGGAAGAAATTTGGCAACCCTGAAATGCACATGGACGGTAGAAGAGAGGGACAGATGGACAGCTTATTCCTTAATTAAGCTACTGTGGGGTTGTAAACCCCCAGTTCTAAGAGAGAGAAATATATATTCAAAACATCATTAGTCTTCAACATGTGGAAAGCCAGTTTTTTTCTGCACCACTTATTAAAGAGGTCATCTTTCTTCCAGTGACAGTATTTGGCCCCTTTGTCAAAGAGAAGGTGACTGAGTGTGCTTGGAGTTCTTTTCCCAGCTTCTGTATTCTTCCACTGGTTGCCAGATCTTTTATTGTTTGTTTGTATGCTTTGCTGGTATCATGCTGTTTTTATGACAGTAGCATTCTAGTATAATTTCAAATCAGGGATTGCCTTTGACCTCTTCTAGTTCCATAACCCTCATTGTAGAGTTGTTTTCTCTAGTTCTGTAAGGCATACTATTGGTGTTTTGACTAGGATTGCATTAAATCTGTAGAACGGTTTTGGGAGTATGGCCATTTTTACTATGTTGATCCTTCCCATCTATAAGCAAAGGATATCTTTCCATTTTCTGATATCCTCTTCAATCTACTTTCTTAGGGTCCTATAGCTTTCAATGTAAATATCTTTTATTTCCTTTGTTAGACTGATTCCTAAGTACGTCTTTCTTTTTTTTTATGCTATTGTGAAAAGCATGATTTCCTTAATTTCCTTCTCGGGAAATGTTTTTTTTGTGTGTGTATAGGAAGCCTATTGATTTTTAGTGGTGACTTTGTATCCAGTTACACAACTGAATTTGGTTATTAAATCCAGAAGTCTTTTGGTGGGGCTTTGGGGTCTTCTATGTAGACCATTATGTCATCTGCGAAAAATGATAGTGTAACTTCTTTTGCTATCTTTATTCCTTTTATGTCTTTCTCTTGTCTAATTGTTCCAGCTAATGTTTCAAAAACCATACTGAAGAGGAGTGATAGTGGATATCCTTGTCTTGTTCCTGATTTTAAGTGAAGCATTCAGTTTTTTGTCCATTTAGTATGATGCAAGCAGTTGGTTTGTTATAGATGGCTTTTATCAGACTGAGATAAAGACCATCTATTCCACTTTTCTGTAGGTCTTTTTTTTTTAGTAGGTACTGGACTTTATCAAATGCTTTTTTTGCATCAAGTGAGATGATCATGTGATGTCTTCCCTTCACTCTGTTGATATGATGTGTTACATTTATTTATTTGCATATGTTTAACTATCCCTGCATCCTTGAGATGAATCTTACTTGGTCATCATGTATAACTTTTTGATGATTTGCTGCATTCTTTTTTCCAGTATCTTACTGAGGGTTTTTGTGTTATATTCATTAGGGAGATGGGCCAGTAGTTCTCTTTTGTTGGTTGGATCCTCCTCTGTTTTGATATCAGGGTAATACATTGTCTCTTATCATGCACTAAATGAAGTCAAAATGAATAAAAAGATTATTCTTTTATAATTGTATGTAATTTTATTCTTTTATAATAAAAACTATAAACAGAAGCAGTAAATCTGCTGGAAGAGAGACTAGGTGGAATTCTTGAAAACATAAGTGTAGGCAAAAACTTTATAAACAAACCCAATCCATAGGAAATAGTACAAAGAATGAAAAACTATAATCTCATCTTATTAAAAAACTTGCAGAGCAAACAAAATTCACAGAGTTAAACCAACAGAATAAAAAGGCAACCAACAGAATGGGGAAAAAAATTTGTCAGCTGTTCCTTGGGCAAAAGACTGATAACTAGAATACATAAGGAATTGAAAAATACCAACCCCCTCCAAATTACATACCCAATATAAAAAAGGGCATTTGAGATAAATATATACTTCTCAGATGAAGAATTACAAATGACAAATAAGGGGCCGGGGATTTAGCTCAGTGGTTCTGGCGCCTGTCTTGCAAGCACAAGGACCAGGGTTCAATCCCCAGTTAACCACATACCATACTGGGTGTGGAGACTCACGTCCAGCAGCAACCAGTATCATATACCACAGTGTCAGACGTGGTGGCTCACGCCTGTAATCCCAGCACTCGGGAGGCAGAGGCAGGAGGATTGCTGTGATGTGGGTTTGAGGCTGAACACAGGGCCAGCCTGAACTACAAAGCGAGACCCTGTCTCAAAAAAAACAAAAAAGAAAGAAAGAAATGATAAATAAATGTTCAACATGAATAAATGCTCAACATCCTGGCCGTCTGAGAAATGCACATTGAAGCAATTCTGACATTCTATCTCACTGCAGAGAGAATGGCCATTATCAAGAAATCAACCATTAATAAATGCTGAAGCTGCTGTGGGGAAAAAGGAAGCTTTCTTCACTGTTGGTGGGAGTGCGGACTGGTAGAACCACTGTGGAAATCAGTGTCGAGATCACTCAAAAAACTAGGATTAGAACTTTCACCTGACCCAGCTATCCTTCTTCTTTATATATTCCCAAAAGAATTAAAAGCATCAGCCGGATGTGGAGGCTCATGCCTGTAATCCCAGTACTCAGAAGACAGAGACAGAAGGATTGCTGTGAGTTCTAGGTTTCTCTGGACTATATGGTGAGTTGAGGGTCAGCCTGAACTCTAAAGTTTTCCCAGTCTCAAAAAACTTTAAAAAAAAATTAAAGGTATCATACCACAGTGATATATGGCCATGTTCCTCACAGTACAGTTTGTATTAGCTAAATCTTAAAAACGACTCATGTGTCCACTGGCCAATAAACAGATGAAGAAGATGTGGCTTTTTTATACAATGAAGTACTATTACTCAGCCATAAAGAAGGATAAATTTGAGACATCTAAATAGATATACCTACAGACTGTACTTTTAAGTGAAATAAATCAGAAACACTTGTATCAATATCATGTTATTTCTCTAGTGTGAGAAACTAAAAATATAAATAGGGCTCAAAATATATAATGGATATTGTGAAATGGAAAGAAAATTTTCAAATGAGAAGAAGCACAAAGGAGGGTGGAGAGGAAAAAGAAGGAAGGCAAAAGAAAAGAAATAAAATGGAAATAAAGCTCTTATAAATAAGAAAAGAAGAGTAAAAAAGAGAGGAGAGGGGAATGGGAAAAATATGAATCAAGATATATCATGTACAGGTACCAATTCCATGCAATGAATGTGATCATTAGGTATATCTAATCTCTACCAAAAAACTTAACTAATGATAAAAAAAAAAAAACCATCATTAGGCAAGCTTGTTTTTTACTAGGAGTAGGACACATCTGTTCCATTTTGAGCTGAAGAAGAGGATGTTGAAAATGGTGCTGGGAGTTTAAGATCAATTATTCACACTGGCCCAGGTCAGCCCTCCCTCTTTAGGTGGACTTGCAAGGAGGATGATACGCACACATGACTATCACAAATGCACCAGCAAGTCAGGCAGTAGAACCGGGACAAGAACACAATGACTTATAACAATGACTTCCATGTTCCTTACCCCTCAGCTTCTAGGATGGTTCTAGCTAACAAGAGAGGAAAGACTAGGGTCCTTGAGTTCCACAAAGGCCACCCTAAAAATGGCCCATCCACCAAGAAGCAATGAGGCTGCACATATCAATTTTTATTCCTCTAGAAGACATGAACTTGAGAAGCCTTTTCTCCACTTTAATAAGGAAAGTAAAGCCACTGTCATTACAGGCACAGGAGATCATTTGCAAAATGATGAAGACAGATTTTAAAGTCCTTTAGAACATTTCTTCCTGTAGAATATTAATTTGGCCTACTTTGTTGGTAAGAGATGTTTGGAAGGATGCCAAAAATGTATGGCAATTAATCAACAGGAAATAAAATAAACACAAATTGCAGATTCTTGTCAGAAAGTGTATGTCCTAATGTCTTGCTTTTAAAGACAAACTTGTCTATAGAAGCAATTTTAGATTCTGGGGGTCAATTACGGCAACACAGGCTACAACAAGTTCACACTGCAGAACCAGCTGGTCAACCAGGAGGGAGAGGATTGGAGCCCTGTTGGAGAATTTAAGCTCTCTGCTGTGAGTGCTGGGCAGTCGTGCAGGGTGCTTACAGTGCTCTGAGACCTTGCCTACTCTAGAGATAGCTCTGGATGCCCCATACCCCAGTAACTCCAGCCTGAGTTCCTAAAGTCTGTTCTCTGAGTAGACATCTGGCCCCCACCTGTCCCTGAGCCCATCTTTACAAAACTGTGAGTGTGCCCAGGTATATCCCACCAGGTGTCAGGACAAAGGGACCTGAGCTCAGTGATAAGCAGGGTGATCATAGGTAAATTTTATGTTGCTGACCCTTAATTCCCTCAGGAAAATGGGACCATATCATATCTCTGCATAGGTTTATAGTGAGAATAATATGAAATGCAAAGCCTAGAAAATGGCTACTATTCAAAGGTCTGGCTCTACACATATTAATTTCTTCTGGTTGCTCCCCAGTTTGTTCCACTATTTTCTCATGGAGGCCTATTGATTTGTCCTTATCTTAGCCTGTTGCAGTAAGGTGAGCACTACTGTTAGCAGTGAAGGCATCCACAGGTCTGCCCTCCATCCAGTTCTGGGAAGCCCGATTGAGCCAAATCCAGATTGTCTTATGAACCTGACACTATAACAGGGCAGGCCCAGCAGTGTCTCCCCTTTTTCTCACCAGCATAGTGTTCTTCCACTTCCATGTTGAGGGACCTTGGAAATGATAGAAAGGTGTTTTCTAGCATGATCAACATGGACAACAAACGCTAGTGAAATCTTGAAATGTGGCTAGTTCAAGTTTTGTTTGCTATTGGATGCCAACTTTTGAAGATGGTACAAAAATATCTCCCTAGTGATTTTTATATGGATAGCACAATGAGTATGATATTCAGATATGGAATAAATAAAATACATTATTAAAAATATTTTTTTAGCATGGCTACTGGAAAATTTAAAACTATGTAGGCTCCTTGTATTGTATTTCTATTGAACATTGTTCTAGAAGAAGTTGCAATGGTCTAACAATTCCCCTGCACTAGTTTTCTTGGATGCTATAACAAATTAGCACAAACTTGGTGTCTTAAGACAAAAGTATGTTATTTAAAGATTCTGGAAGCTTTAAACCCAAATCTCATTGGATAATCGAGAGTAACTGCTTCACATTAACTTTCTTAGATCAAAATTACATCTGCTAAGACTCTTTTTCCAAATGAGGCAATATTTATAGGTTTGGGGAACTTACAAGTAAGCCCATACCCACTACACTGTCCTTCTTAGTGTTGGTGATAAACCTGAGCTCTAATAGGCCAGGACAGGTGAACTGAGACATAGGTACCACCCTCTTCCTCATCAGCTCAGTGGTGGATCCCAGCCTGGTAAGCTCACACACCAAATGCTCAGGGTCAGGAGGGCCAAGTTAGATTCATGGTCTAAATTTTGTGCTCATCCTGGACATATCTTCACCCAGAAAATCTTTTCCATCTCCTCACTCTGGGTCAGATGCTAGGCCACAGGATGAGTCAAGCACCATTTTCACACCAAAAGTGCCCAGAGTTCCTGACCTGCAGCATCCAGTTTGCTGGTTTAGATTTCTGGTTCTTAATTTGCCATTTAAAAGTAGGCAAGAGCAAAAGGTTTAGGGAAAATGGATAACTATAAATGTTTTTAATTGTTTGGAATAGGTTCCAAGGCAAAAAACAGACTCGATCTAGGAGAATATGCCCCCTTCCTTGTATAAGATGATGTATGATATATGTGCACTTCACTGGGCAGGGTCTTTCCAAATTCCATTCTCAAATCTCTTTTCTCAGTCTTCATGGGACCTCTTCTTTATCCTCTGTCTACCCTCATTTAGACATCTGGCCATCAGATACAAAGTTAAATGTCCTTTTACCGTCCTGTAAACATGCACATGGACATTCACTGTGTTCTACATCCTTGTGGACTATGTGTGGGGGTGCATCTCACAGAGAGACACAAGCTCTGTGAAGTCCATCTCTATGGATACAGTCTCAGGGTCTCACATATGACCTGGTCCAGACAGTAGTGGACAATGGAAGGATAGGTAAATTAATGGATGAATGCATGGACACTTGGACAGAGAAGACAGACTGGGTGAGAAAACAGATGCCTCTTTTTTTTTTAATGACAGGATCTCATTTTGCACTTCAGGTTGGTCCTGAACTCAGCCTCAAACTTACAGCAATTCTCCTGCTTCTGCCTCCCAAGTGCTGGGATTACAAGCTCGAGCCACCACACGTAGCACTGTGGTATGTGGTACTGATTGCTAATGGGCATGAGTCACCACACCCAGTATTGTTATATGTGATTACCAGGGATCAAACTCAGGACCTTGAGTTTGCAAGGCAGGTGCCAGAACCACTGAGCTAAATCCCTGGTCCCAACAGAGCTTCTTTGACAGTTCAGAAAGTCCAATGGTACCAGAGGTCCACATGAAATTCACGCTAGTGTAGCAAGTCAAGCCCAGCCCTGGCTAACACCCTTATGTGCCAGTGAAAGGGCTTTTCAGGAGACAAATTGTACACTTGAGTTCACCTGACTGAGCTACACAAGTTAGGAGAGCAAGAAGTACACGGCTGAAATGTGCTGCACCGGGAGCCCCACAAAATAGCTGCAGAGGAAGGAGGATGGGGAGCATCGATGCACTCTGTTCCAGCCAACCTTGAAGTTGCCCTGATTGCTCTGTCTGTGTGGCTAGAAAAGTTATTTAGTTGTGTGTATTATATCCTGAGTGGCCGAGTGCATGCAATTTATGAAGGGGAGCACTTTAATGCATATTTAATAAAGCTTCAGACATTCATACACCAAATCAACAATGTCAAATGTGTTTGCTTTGGGAGACTGGATGTGTCTCATGGTGACGCTGATGCTCTTCAGCAAGACATGTATATTATGAAGCATCGTAGCAGAGGGCAGAGGATGAGTAATTTTCCTGGACCCCAGTTATGGTAAAGGGTTTGTATCAGTGCTAGAGTCAATGGTAGAGGCTGGAAAAGTTAAGACACCAAAGAGTGACAAGACAAGAAGTAGGAGCGAAGGTGGAGAAAAGGTGAGAGGCAACACTGTAGAAATCACCACCTTCACAACAGCCACATTGGTGGCAATGATAAGAATTCATGTTGCTGTGCATTTTCTGTCTGTGAACCTTGTTCAAGATGCTTTGTGTTCATTCCTTGTTTTAACACCTGTGGTACCTCCATTAGTGGCTATTTGTATTATTCTCATATCTTCCAAAAGAGAAGCTAAAGCCTTTAATTTTACAACTTTCTCCTCAGGTCACAAATCTGCACACCAGGATTGAAACCCAAGTAGGCTGAATTCAGAGCCAGCCCGCTTGCCCATTCTAATGGCTCCAGGAGCAGCACAGATGCACTAGACTCTAAGTCCCTTTTCACTCCTGTCGATGCATCCGAGGCAGGAGCGACCAGCCAAAGACTAGTGTTCCCCTTCCTTGGTGAGAAGCTCCCACTGTGAAGCAGCTCCCCTGCCCCCACCTTCTCCAGGAAGGGCTGTGTGACCAGCTTCAGGACCCATGGCAGAAATGATGAGTGTCCTGTCCAGGCCAAGTGGGCTGAGAAGCAAGTGGCGTTCTCCAAGCTGTCCCTCTACTTCTTGGGGCTGCCATGGAAGTCCTCTGTGGAAAAGACAGAACCACTCCCTGGACATTATTCAGTTGTCTGAGCAAGAAAATTCATTTCTTATTGTATCTAAGGTTTATTTGTTACAGCAGCAAGCCTTTTCCATCTAGTACTCATCCTGTTATTTAATATCTAGGTCATATTTTCTCTCTCTGTAAGAGAAAGAACTCAGTATGTATATTCTAAAGACTTATTGTCCAAATAGAGTATGAGTCTCACAGAATGCTCATCAGATTTTATGTTCTGTGGGCTGGTGTCAGATTACAGTGGGTGGGCCGGGGATTTAGCTCAGTGGTTCCGGCGCCTGTCTTGCAAGCGCAAGGACCCAGATTCAATCCCCATTTAACCACATACAATACTGGGTGTGGAGACTCACTCCCAGCAGCAATTAGTACCACATACCACAGTGCTGGGTGTGGTAGCTCACACCGGTAATCCCAGCACTCGGGAGGCAGAGGCAGGAGGATTGCTGTGATGTGAGTTCGAAGCTGAGCTCCAGGCCAGCCTGAACTACAAAATGAGACCCTGTCTCAAAAAAAACAAAACTACAACAACAACAACAAAACACAGAATACAGTGCATGTCCCTTAGAGTTAAGGCCACGTCAGAAGACACAATATGCAGAAGGCTCTCAGATTATAGAACATACTCAGAACTGGCAGTCACTATTACATTTACTTTTTGCACCAAGTACAGCCAATTTGGTCTCAGTTCACTCTGGGTTTGAAGCAACCTATCCAAGTCAGCTTTATTTATCTAATGAAACATATGAACACACTTTTTATTACATTCAAGGTCTGCTCTATCCAAAGCAATGGCTGGGTAGGTTTTCTGTTACCATTCTGTACCAAGATCCAAGGCACTGGCAGATGGCATCCCGCTCCCTTCTGGCCCTATACTTAGAATCAGAAAAGAAGGAGATTTTTTATAAGCCTCTAAGGATGTTTCTGCGGAGCCCATCATGGCCGTAGCCTGGTGTGGTGTCTATGCTCAAAGGGGAGCAGTTGGCACTTCAAACACACGTGTTCGTGATTTTCCCCAACAGTCTTATTCTCAAGCCAAAAGCTAATGATTACAGGAAAAGTACGGTCAAGCAGATCTACCGCAGAACTGAGTTTACTCATACATAAAAAAGTAGGAATACAGAGAATGTTTTATCTGCCTCTTCACTTACTCAACTAACATTTGAGTAGTTACCACTGAATTCCTTTGGGATTCATTTGATAAATTACTTTTTGTTAACTTTGGTCTTAAAGTAAATGTGTGCTTATAGAAATTGCAAAAAATATTACAGAGAAGTGCTGGACTGACTCTCGCTCTCTCTGTCTGTCTCTTTCTCTGTTTGTCTCTCTCTCTGTCTGTCTCTCTCTCTGTTTCTCTGTCTCTCTGTCTGTCTGTCTCTCTCTCTCTCTCTCCTTCACACTGTGGTACTATCTCACATAATTAACATGCATATCAAAACCAGAAAATAGATGCCATTTTAATGTACAGGTCTGATTTTTATTTCACAAGATTTTATCTCTACTCCTGTGTGTGTGGTTTTATGCAATTTTATCAGATCTATACTTTTGTGTAGCGCAGTGCCACACAAGCTTGTGTGACACAGTGCTTTTGGCTTTTATTCCACTGGAAATGTGTGCATGTTCATTAATATTGAAAAGTAGAAGTGCCAAGATCAATAACTTCTACACTACTACAGTGCAGCCTCTGAGAGAAAACCAGGTTTTAGCATGTGGTGTATTTCCTTCTACAGGTCTTTGCATATTTCTACAGGGTTTTTGTTCTGTTGTTTAAACTTTAGCTAATTCTTACTCATCTCCTATGTGACAGTTACCACAATCGGCCCTTTATATCTCTAAATGCATTCACAAGTTAGAAGCAAAGATAGAGTGATCTGCCTTGTACACAAGAAAAACGTCAAGACTCCGTGGATCAGTGACCCACCCAGAGTCACAGACTGTGTGAGCCCTCAAGCCCAGTCCAGAGCCAGCCCACTATCCACTCTGCGGCCAGCTTTTTCCAACATGGAAACTTGTGAACAAAGCCTGTATGCCCTCTTCTGTCATCTTGCATCACAACAGAGGCTGTAGGCATAGGGAGATGGGCAACCACATCCAAGTGGAGAGCAAGGCTACCGAATAACACCATGCACCCCGCATGGATACAGCCTGGCATCCCTCCTAACCAAGAGCACCACTAGCCCCTCATAGCAGCAGCTTGGCACAGTCTCCTGCACTATACCACCCTGACCCTGTGCCCACTGTGTGGCCCTAGGAATGGCAAGGTGCCTCTCTGGACTCCACTAAAGTGAGCCCTATGCCTTCCCATCTGGAAGGGAAACAGCCTCTATTCTATTATTTGTATGATTTAAAAAAAAAAAAAAAAAACCTACCAAACTCATATAATGCTGAGCAGATCCTAGCATAAAGAGCAGAATTTCAATAAGGGCGTTGCATTAAATCTGAGTTGGCAAGAGCTTATAATAAAAGTACAGTAATGAGCAAGCTTTATGATAAAATTAATGTAATTAATTAGTGTTTGTAAAGGACTTCAAGATCACAGGGTGAAAGGTGCCAGCTAGAGAGAAAGTCATCTTAGAAATTACCACTATTATCATCTTAAGACACGGCATATATTATGCACTATATGAGCATTTCCAAGCATATATTCATGTCCCAGCTATAACTACGTTAATTTATAGTAATTTGCAAATCCGGTCTCTGATCAGCCCTAGGAACCCTTTCTGGATCTCTGAGTGGATGAGGTTATGACTCAAGTGGTATTTTAAACTCCATCCTGTGATAACCTTTTAGAGAACACAGCCCCGCACCCTGCACACACTCAAGTCAGAGACTGGAATCACACTCAACATGCCGGAGCCCGATATGGCTTCCTGTGCTCTGTGTCATGTCTTTGGGGGTTTGGCTGGGCTTTACTAAAAGTGGGTTTAGGGCTGGGGATATAGCTCAGTGGTTCCAGTGCCTGTCTTGCAAGCACAAGCGCCCAGGGTTCGATCCCCGGTAACCACATAACAATACTGGGCGTGGAGACTCACCCCAGCAGCAATCAGTACCACATACCACAGTGCCGGGCATGGTGGCTCACACCTGTAATCCCAGCCCTCGGGAGGCAGAGGCAGGAGGATTGCTGTGATGTGAGTTTGAGGCTGAGCTCAGGGCCAGCCTGAACCACAAAGTGAGACCCTGTCTCAAAAAACCTTAAAAAAAATAAATAAAAGTGGGTTTAGAAGCCTCTCTCTTGTCCTTACTTTTCCTGCTTTCCAGGACCCCCACAGTGCTATTTCTCTCTGATCCAGTAATATCCTCTGGACACCACTGTCCTCAGAATGCACAAAACCACACTTGGCACAACTGCAGGTCTCAGGACATTTGGGTTGATGGGGCTGTTCAGCTCAGAGACCCCCATTCAGATGAGGGCTTTCATTCGAACCATCCCACCAGGCTAGTCTGAAAACAGATGACTGTATTTATTAACTGAACCACACAATTTCTATTGGGCTTTGGGGTACATTTAAAAAATTTAAGCTAATTGTCTGATAGTAAAAGTCATACCAATAGGGAGCTTGGAAAATAGCAAGAGAAACAGGGCTTTTCCAGATGTTGTTTCCCTAGACACTTTTATGCTGTGGGTTAAAACAGCTATCACCCTCATAGTTATGGGGGCATTCCTGGTCAAGCTTCTGCACAAGGCTTGTGGGGTGCCCAATGTGGGGATGTGGAGTGATGAGCTGGGTCAGTTTCTTGTATACAGATGAGTCTAGAAAACCATCAAAAAGTAAGACTGCTTCAGTCATACAAAAGGTGTGGTAGTGGATTAAGAAGTGCAGGATCTGTAACAGATTGGCTGGGTCTGAGTACAACTGTCTCTCACCGCTGAGTCTTCCTGGGAAAATGGGGAAAGGAAGCAGGTGAAGATTGTACCAGATTAGGGATCATAGGTATACCACAGCAGACATTACCAACCCATCACCAGTCCCTTCCCCACTGAGGCCAGACATCACCAATAACCAATCCCTTTCCCACAAAGATCAGACACAGCTTCAGAAGCCAGTCCACTTCTACTTCCTAACTCAGTTTGCCAATCAAGCAAAAACCTAACTTCCTTTCAGTTCAAAAGGTGTAAATTGTGCTGTGAATTTACAAAATACCAATTCCAATAGTACTTGGAGAAAGCATTAACATCTAAATACATGCATTTTTTTTTTCCATGAAAGCTTTTCTGGTAGCCACATTTAGTGAAACTTCAGAGGAATTCTAATAACCTTTAAAACTAAGCAAAGTAAAAACATCATTATTAGAGTGTTCAATTAGAAATGCAAACACACTCTGGTAAACAATCTCCAAATGTAATTGTTTAATAACAAAACACAAATTAAAAAGGAATGTACAAAACAAAATGTCCAGGATACAGATTGTGCTCTTTTGCTCCTAGGGGAGCCCAGAGCATGTCTGAATAGCCTGAGTATGTTGGGTTTTTTTTTTGTGTGTGTGTGTGACATTGGGGCTCACATTAGGCATGGATCACACCCACGCCAAATTTAACTCTGGGTCTCTTTTGGCAAAACTCCAGGAAACCGCAGCAGCATCACACTGGGGATTCTGTGGGATGCTTTATAAACCTTCAGCTTTCTTCGTGTAGACAAAATGGCTGACATGCACAACTTGGAGGAGGAAATGGCTTACTTGGCTCAGGACTGATTTCAGAGGCTTCTGTCCATGGTCAACATGTTCCATTGTCATGGGTGGGTCCCTTGGAAAAGATACAGCCAGCCTAGGGTCCACTGTCTAATGCAGTAGGTGGAGGAGGGACCATTAAGCAAATTTTACCCATGTCCCTGTGTACGCATGGGTGTAAGTGAGACCTGGGTCTTAGGGGACAGGTGAACTTCCCGGGAGTGTCACACTGACCCATCACCAAGGCTGTTTGCCATCATCACCATCAGCTAGTGGCAGAAAGTAAGCAGTGGGTTCCTGTGACATTGACACCGTACACACCCGCCAGATGACATAAAAGTGGGATGTGCTGCTGTTGGTAATGTTAGTGCCACCATCGTCATCATTCCTGCGATGATGACTCGCACAGGACAGAAGAAGCACTGTGGCTCTTGCTCTACTACAGTGAACTTCCTACTTGCAAACAAGCATCCTCACATCTCCCTCTGCAGAGTGGGAATTCAGAAGAAGCCGGCAGAGGACTATTTTGCTCCCTGGGGGAGACGTGGTCAAGAGCTGATCTGGTCGAGGGGCACAATGTAGCTATACTCACCTGCCTGACGGTGGACTCCTTGGATCCTACTTCTCCATGTGATCTTGGCCTCATCCCACACAAACTTCAGGCCCAAGATGCCAGCAACAGTTGCAGGTCTGCTAAGGGCAAGATGTAGAACTGGCCTGGTGTCCCATCTGCCATATTGCAGAGGTCAGAATGGCCTCAGTTCACTCAAGGTTAAGGTGAAGCAAAAAGGGACCTTCCTCTCCCCAGGACAAGTGACACATATGCATGAAATGACTGAAGACTACAGTGAACATTAAATTCAAAAACTTAAAATTTATTAGAGTAAAAGACATGTCACTATGAATCTCCGTAAGTCCTCCACTTGGCTCCAAGCACACTTAGCCCACTGTTCTTGCCAATTTCTGAAGCAGTTCTGAGGTGCTTTTCCATGAGCATCCTTTTGCGGCAGCCTTTATGTTCCAAATCAATTCAAAACCCTTCTACAGCAATTTCTATCAAATAAAAATGTTACGATGTGTCGTCATGCACCTTATTCACTGGACCTGGCACTGTGTGATTTCTGGCTCTTCCCCAAAGTCGTATTACCCTGAAAGGTAAGGCTGGATCCGATTCAGGACATCTCAGCAGCCACAACTGTGTGACTAAAGACGCTCACAACAGAGGGCTCCAGAGCTCCTTCAGAAAGCCACAAGACCAATGGGGTGAGTGTGTTTGAAGCAGGGAGGAGGATGTTCAAGGGGACTGAGGCACTGTGTCTCCTACTGTAATCACTCGACCACTCCCCATCATTTATGGTGATCTTTAATCCATGCCAGTCTACTTTGAGCTATGAATTATTTACATCCCCACACAAGAAAAACACTTTCTCCCTGTCTGAGACCTCCGTAGTCACATTCCAAGTAGGCATGACCCTGCAGTCTTGCATTCTGTTCCCTGAATCAAGTCCAAGAGCAGAAGCTGTCTGAGTTCAGTTCCTTTCAACCTGAGGACTTTCCACAGGGAAAGTTACCTGCTGTCCACACATTCACCAAATCAAAACATCACAATCTCTCAGAATCATAGCTTCCTCTTCCACAGACTAGATCGTCACCTGAACCCCCTTTGCCTTGAAGGCTTTGGGGTCCTGTGTATTACTAAGACTATTTCCAGAAATAGTTCAAGGTTACATAAAAACCTGTATTTTAAGAATGTTTGGATGTTTTATTCATTCAATAGTAGTCTACATATTATAATTGATCCACATATACATTTAGGATTCATAATTATTTAAATCGTGTCTTGGAATGACCGCTTATTGCACTTAAAAATGTTGCAGGTTACCCAAAATAGATGTCACTTTGACATAAATGTCCTGATTTCTAAATCTTGCTTCCATAACGCTCAAGGCGAAAAATTTCATCTAAATATTATTGAATTCCAGCGCGACATTAGCATGCAGAGATATTTACAATAACAGAGCCATTACAACTCAATCAAAAGCTGATTTCAGCCAGAATTATGCAGAATTAAATCTTGCAGGATTCAAATTATTAAAAATCAGAGACTCAATAAAGTGTGGTCTGGAAGTCCCATTTATCAAGGGAGTCGAAGTGCTTGTGCAGCTATAGTGCGTTTTTCATATATATTCTGCAAGAATTTGCATGCATTTCGAAAGATCAGAGTTTAATTCTTACGGAATTCAAGTGACTGTGCTATATTTATAAGGTGATGGAAGCCAACTCCAAAACTGTTCTCTGCTTCCTCTCTCTGTCTCACATTTGAAATGCATTGGTTTTAATTCTGGCTCCTACTGGATAGAAAAATCCACAGGAAGGGCCACAAAATGGGAGAAAACTTTTCTCCAGTAAAGGCCAAATCGGGATGGCCACAGAAGTGGCTGGAGGGAAGCGCAAAGTTGTTCGTAAAGTTGCTGTGCAACTGGACACAGGCAAAGTACCCCGCTTTTGCTGTGAATGATGGAATGAAGATTTAATATACATAAAATATATTTAATGTAGCCTCCCTTTCTGATAACACTGTATCTAAATGGGAAAAGAATTCACTTGGGAGAAGAGAGAGAGGTAGCAAGACAGAGAGAGGCAGGGGTAAGGAGGGGAAGAGGGGAGAGAGGGAAGGAAAGCATTGTGTAGAAACGAACTTGTACGGCATCAGGCATCAGGAGCCCAGGGATCAGGAAGGACCCGACTCTCAGCAAGCAGCCTTTGCTTCACGTCTGCTCCGTGCTGCGGACAGGGATGAACCGGCGGCCGCCTGCCCTCCTGCCCCTCACACCCCACTGGGCTGATTGAGTTGGGGACACTGGGCCCTGGTTCTTGCCTTCCCCTCTCACTACCAGTGGAATCCTGTCACCTCCGTCTCCTGCGGCTGGAAACATGAAAGCCCCCAAGTGTCACCTGTCTTACTCAAGGCTGCGTGTAGAGCCCAAAAACAAATGGGACCTCCATCCTGGTCAGCCAGGCCGGTGTTGGGTTCAGGACAGGCGAGGACCTCGGCCCCAGGTCAAGAACCATTCGAGATTGCCTGGGCACCGTGCAGGAGACAGAGAAGGCAGGGTGGTCCTGTGGGCTCAGGCGTCCTGCCCGTTGCACCCTGGCCAGGGCAGCTGCTCTACCAGGGCTGCGGTTACACTTCTGTCCGGGCACTGGCACCCTTAAGCCCAGGCAGCAGCGACTTCTCTGTCCGGCTGCCCTTCTGATTTTTTATTACACATATTGTATATCAGTCCAGTCTGCTGTACGTGATGTCCACACTCCTCGCGTGGAGCTGGGCTGTGTACTGACACAGCCCAGCTCTTTTCCCCTCTCTTTCCTGTCCCTCGCTGCCTGCTCCCTCTGTCTCCAGACTGTGGGATCAGCAGGAAGAGGCCTGGGACCGCTGCCAGCCTCGGAGCCCAGCCAGCCCCACCTGAGGTCTGGCGGAGAGGTCTGCAGACCACGGAGTGGAAATCAGTGAAGAATCAGAAGCTTTTGCTGTGGCCACTGTGCCATGGCGAGACCTGGATGCAGCACTTGAGGGGCAGCCCCCGGATCAGAGCTGGGCACTCTGCTGCCCATGCTCCCCAGTTCTGGGGGGACAATTGCTTCACTGTGTCCTCTTTACCCTGTTAAGCTGTGCATGGATCCTGTGAATTCTCACCATATGCACTGTCCCAGGGCTGCAGACAGCCACTGTCCCTACACTGTCCCAGGCCCCCAGAGCACCTCCGCTTCCCATCTCGCCCGAGTCCATGCCAGGAGGGAGCAGGTCTTACAGGAGCCCTCAAGGGGCTCAGCCTCCTACAGCCATGATCCCCGGGAATCTGCTTTAGTGACAAGATCAGAACTGGAACGAACCAGCTCGGGGCTCCGTGATGAAACCAAAGCTCCTCTGATGATGGAGAAGGAGCTGGTTACTTCCCAGCCCAAGGCCACCACCTCTCTGTTCTTGCAGACACAGAGGGAACGAACCCGTTGGGAAGGAGTTCAGGGCTCAGCCCGACCCCCCATGGCGCCCGCACCCTGCCCAAGATTCCAGCTGCTCGTGCCACCACCTGGGACTGGAACTCCCGACGTGCGGACCCGATGCCCAGAAAATACACTTGACTGAACAAATGTTGGTGACAATTGGACAGTAAACTGTAGCAAACCAGGGCTTACAAGGCCAGGGGCAAGCCAGCACCCGAAAAGGTCAACTCCGCATGGTGAAAATCTTGTCCTATCCAAATGCCCAGAAAGGTGCCATCAGCCACAGGACTTACCAGAGGAGAGGGGAAGTCTGGGGCAGGGCTTCAGGTGTCTCCCGGCTCGGGAAGCCGAGCCCAGAGGCTGTGGACCATCAGTGCAGCTTGGCATGCAGCCATGTCCGAGGCTCAGCATCGGTGGCCCTAGTCTTCGGGGCCCCGAGTTCTGAAAGGCTGACCCTGAAGGCACCAGCTGCTCTTCACTGCAAAAGAGCAACACAGGAAGAGCTGTGTCTAAAGGCTGCTTATAATAAAACCTAAAAGACAAAGATATTTTTTCTCCTTTTAAAAAGAACTAGGTGTAGCTGTGTACTCCTTGGATCTAGAAGGCTAAGGCAGGAGGCTCTCAAATTCCAGCCCAGCCTAGGGAACTAAGGAAGACTGTGTCAAAAGAAAAAAAAATGTGTTGGGGGTTTAACTCAGTGCAAAGGCCCTGGATTCAAACTCTAGAACTGCAAATAACAATAGCAATAATATAATAATAATAAATCAATTAAGTGAAATAATAAAAATTCTACAGGACTATCAGGATGGAACAATGGCCTTCCCAGATTCCTCCCCCGTCCCTGCACACCCTCTGACCACCCTGAACACAGTCATGGGCTCTGGATGTTTGTAAAGAGCTCTCAGGTGTGCCGGGCGGCCACACTCACGGATCTGAGGTGGGATGTTCTATGTCCACGCAGTTCGTTAAGCCTCCCTCTCTCTCGTTCAAGGGATCACTCTATTTGCAGTCGGAGAGCTGTGCCTTGCTCCGACCTCCCTTCCACAGGGGACTTTTCAGAGCCACCAGCCCCCAGGAGGCTCCATCACACTGCGAGCATTCGATCAACAAACCTGCGCCCAGGAACCGGCCCTGGTCCACTCATGCAACGCAGGACCTGCAGTGCTCTGTACTGCTTAATTTTAAAGGAGCAGGATGGGACCACAGTAAAAACAAGAAAAACAAACAGTGCCATGGAAACTGAGCCCGGAGAACAGAGCTCCAAACCCAGGGTTGAATCTGTCTTTGTACAATGGCCAGCCCCACATGGTGTTGGGCAGTTGGTGCTGGGCAGATACGTACATTAACAGGTGAACTAAAGTCGGAGACAGACCTAGGGACGGTGGGAGGGGCTTCCTGACTGCCAGCGGTGTGCTGGGCTCCAGGGCCTCAGGAGCCCGCCCCATCCTGGCAGCGTGAGCCGCCTCCCCACTGCTTTCCTTCCTCATTTTCATTCGTGTTTGTATTAGATCCTGTTTGCACCGCAGTGATCACACTGTGGAGGGAGTTGGCCTTGCGAGGAGTTGCACATTGTAATTCTTTTTTAAGTCCTTTTCCCTTCTGCCCCCTCCCTCTAGCTCTTGGTTCCCTTCTTGCTTGCAAAAGACCTCTCTGATTCAAAGTATTCATCCTTTATTCTGCTCCTTCAATTATTTATACTTTGGATTCCTCACATAAAAGAGACCATTTATCTTTCTGTGTCCTATTTATTTCACTTAACATCATGGACTCACGCATGAGCCATCTATTTTTCAACAAAGGACTCAGAGCCACCCTTCTTCATGACTGAGTAGTACTCCACCACATCTGTCTGATGCGTTTTCTTTATCCGCTGATGAGTGGTTTTCCAGCAGCTGTTGCGCGTTGTGCTCCTGTACACCAGGAACAGGCACCACTGTGCTAACTCTCAGTCTTCTCCACAGAGATAAAAGCACCAGAATTCAGCACCAACTCTCAGCAAATGGACCGAGGATTACAGAGAACTTCTACAAACAAGGGCGAGAGGAAGCAGAGCTCCAGGGAGAGCTCCACTCCACCTCCTTTTTCCACAGACACCCAGGGCAGGGGTAGGGACCGCATCTCCTGTCCACTCTTGTCCGGCGTCAGTGTCCCCGGCTGCGGGCAGGGTGGGGGAAGGGCAGGGCTCCCCTCCATGTGAAATGAGCGATCCCGCTGGAGAGTGGCCCCAGTTTTGTGATTTTGTTTTCAGCACATCAAACCCAGGGCTTCTCACTGAACTACATCCTCAGTCCTCTTTTGTTTGTATTTTTATTTTGAGATGAGATCTGACAACATTGCCTTGTTGCTCAGACTGAGGTAGAACTTGCCACCTCCTGCCTCAGCCTCCCAGAATGTGAGATCACAGGCATGCACCATCAGGATGGGCTCAATATCTGTTTTGGGGGAAAAAAAAACTTTGTTTTTCTTCATGGGAGAGGAGTTTGCCAGCAGAGAGAGGTGACATCTATTCCGGAAAGAGCATCAAACAAAAAGAAAGCTCCTGGGGACAGAGGTCATGTGACCATGGGCAGGTGACCCGAGCCTCAGTTTCCCAACCTGTGCATGAGCAGTCGGAACAGAGCAACTGAAAAGATTTCTTTCCCATCTGCCACTCTGAACCCCACCCTTAAGCAGACTGTCTTGGGGTAGTGATAGAAACGTGTCCTGTTTCATCAGTGACCTGATTCTTTGAACTCTGCCCAAGATGTGACTTTTCATTGGAGGACAGTGTGCACATGTGTGTGCAAGGACTTCACCCCACACGTGGAAGAAGGACTAACAGAGAGCACGCCATAAACGCTGCGTGTTACTGCACATGCGTGTGGGCAGCGGAAGCGCTGGATCAAGGGCCCGGAGGCTGCCCTGATGCCGGGCATGTGCAGGGCCCTAACTAGCAGCTGACACTTCCAGTCCCTCCAGTGGACACAACACAGAAAGGGGAAAAAGGGGACCCTGAGGCCACAGGCCCCATGGCGGGCATGGTGGGCCCGTCCCCAGTGCAAGTGGACTGTGAGGCAGGGAGTGCGATGTGGGCACTTCCTCGAGGATGACCTCACTCTTCTTCCCTGCACAGTGGCATAGGCTTGAGGAGACAAGCACTTGGGCGATAGTTCTGTAGAAAAATACATAATCGATTTTAACAATCCAGTTACCTTTGCTTAAAGGGAGATGAAGGAGCCAAGGGGGAGGGGGAGGTAAATTGCATTTGCGATGGAAATTTGAATTTCCGAAGTATATTATGTCCTGCAGTGTCTCAATGACGAGAAAATTATTTCTTTCTTGGGGAACACGCTCTTATGGCATTTTAACTTTTATGACATTTCTGATTTGGAAAGATGAGCTTTCTGCGCAGAATGATTCAAACTTCCATTTTTGTAGTGCTTTGTCCTTATACATGACACCAGCCAGGAAGGGGGAGGAAGCAACTCCTAAAGTAGAGTTTCTCTGCAAAGAAAGTGGGTTTTTTTCTCTTTCTCCTCGATGTGGGGGTGGTGGTGGCTGAGAGGTCAGGAATATAAATTGCACTTAGTCACTAATCGCCTGGACACGAGCTGAAAGTGAGACCCATCTGTTCTACGTGCAGAAACCATTTCTTTCTGTAGGTCCTGAGCAGAGCCAGGCGCCGCTGCACATCTGAAGAGACACTGAATGTGTGAAGATATGTGGGGACGAGATGCCACGCAGGCCTGGCCCCAGCGAGACGGCCCCAGGACCCCGCGATGCCCTCATAGATCTTTTAAACCTTCCCAGTAAATTCTGATCCATTGTCTTGCTTGAACATGAAACAGTGTTATTGGAGAGAAATTTGAAGCGATGATGTTTATTTAGAATTAGAATCGATTTTCATTTTACGTAACACCTTTAATTTCCAAGACTCCCAAAGTACTTTACAAAGCAATAAGCGAGACCGCAATATTGCTATAGACAAGTGCACCCGTCATTATACTTTCTGTAATAGCTCACAGGCTTGGAAATTAGAAATCAAGGGAGAGAGATGAAGAGACAGATAAGGAGGGAACAAGGGGTGAGAAGAGGTGCCCGGGGATAAGCCAAGAGACAGAGACAGGGGCCCGGAGAAGCCCACGGAGTGGGAGAGGACACGCCAGGGGCCGGAGAACAAGGTCACACTCCCCGATTCCCCCAGGGGTCGAGCCCTCATCTCTGGGGACAGACGGTGGCGTTGCAGCCTTACCCCAAAGCTCAGGTGCAACATGAGAGATTCAGAACACAGAGGACACCAGCTCCACCATCAGAAATCCTGGGGTCTGTGTGCAGTGCCATGTCCTTGCCCCAGGCCCCAGGTGACCTGTTTAATCTCATGGTCCTCAGGTGGGGATTCAAGCAGATGGAGTGGGAACACCTGTGTCACCTGCAGCCTTCCAGCCAGGTGAGGATCCCTGCTCCCATTTCTCAGAGTGGGAAAAGTGAGGCTCAGGGATGCACAGGCTGCCGAGGCTCACAGGGCCATCTGATGTCAGCCCAGGGTCCTCTCTGCAGACTGACTGCTCTGGTGCCACTTCTCGGTCCCCTTCCTGCCCTGCCCTGGCAGCATCCCTGGGAATCCAATCAGCCGCCCTTGGAGAATTGCCCTCACCCGGCCTCTCAAGGCCACCAGTGTGCTTGGAATCAGCAAAGGAAATGTTTTGGTTTTATGCTTCTGTGTTGGGGGGAAGAAGCGCAAGTCCTCCCCCGGGTCCCTGGCCAGGGGCGGCCGCTCAGTGGACGCTGGTGGTGGATTTTGGACTGACATGTACATCTCACCACACAGACTACCTCGCCAGGCTTCCCTTGAGTCCGGGTGGAGACCCAGGAGGCTCCACTGAAACAGGTGAGACAGGTGCTGAGGTCTGCAAAGGATCAGTCCCCACCCTCCCTGAGACGCCCCTGGAAAATGGGGGGCTGCAGAACATTCTAGAGGAACTAGAGGTAAGAAAACTTGAAATATTTAGGAGATAGAAGAGAGACAGGCTTTGTATCCTGCTTGGTCATGGAGAAAGAAGGAGAAAATAAAAAGACTCCATCCATCCTCGTAAAAAGCCTTGCCGTCAATATCAGCCAATAATAATGAATAATAATAACAATAATAACCGAAAGGTCTCAAATGCAAATTTCTACACAACCTGCCTTTCCCTGAAATTGAGCAGACCTATGGCTCACTTTCACCAAATCAAACCCAGGACCCTCTTCTTCGTTCTTAGGGAGAAGAAATAGCATTGTAAGATATATTACTTATTTTAATCAAATACAATTTTTTTTCGTAATTGTCACCGCGCCGGCAGCCTCACGGGGGCTGGTCTGACTTGTGTACGTCGTGACAGGGGAAGCAGCAACAGCAGCTGCTTTGAGCCGCCCGCCCGTGTACGGCACCTCTCCTGTCTTGTCATTCACATTTCTCCTAATTACGGAACATCTGCTTGCTGTGGCCATTAGCACTCCGCTACCAGCCTGTCTAGTTTAATACCAACGACTCCTGACCTCCCCCAAGGAAGGCGCTTCCTGTCAAAATTTCCCCCCAAAGAAGCCAATTCTCTAAGCAAAATTTGCACTTTTTTTTTTAATGCTACCTTACTAAAGACTTCTGAAAAGAAATTGGCTTGATTAGGTATCGTGACTGGGTGTCGGATGGCAGGGATCGAACCAACCGGAAACTTTACCCCCTGTGTTACTGTTCTGTTTGGGGTCTTCAAAAATTAAAAAGGGGAGAGTCGTTTGAAGGGCTGGGAGTGCGCGCTGGAGCCCAGTCCGGCTCCGGCACTCCACTGCCCGGTCCTCCGAGGGGCAATGGAGGGGCTCCAGCTCCTTATGGTGGTGCCGGCCTCTGTCAGAGAGGATGCCGACCTCCTTCATTACTGTCTTAACTATAGGTGCCCGCTGCAGTGCCCCTGTTCGCAGCACACGCAGGACCCTAAAACCCAGGGAAAGAGACCCCCATCCTGAGGGAGCGGCCCATCTCCCTGTGAACATCAGAAAGTATTTCAGGGGCTGGTGCAGCCACCCTCCCTTTCTGATCACAGTGAGCTCAAGGAGGAGAATCGCGTTGCAAGGAGAAAACCCGGGAGCGGTGTTCTGCTCCGAGCAAGGGATGTGAGCGAGGCTGACTCTCCACATCCCCTGGAGTGGCTTTGCTTTCGCGCAGAGCTTCCACTTGAGGGCCACGTCGCGGGGGAACATGTGCAGAGTCGCTCTAATAAGAGGGGAACATCCCCCAAACATCGGAGCCCTGAAGTGGTTTTAAATGGGTCTGCACGTCCCTCTTTTGGTAAAAGGCAAATCCTCTTTCCTGTGGAAGAGAAGGAGTCTGGAATGGCTTCTGCTAGCGTCTCACTCAGAAAGTGCTCAGCGGCCTGCCAGTACTTCACAGTGCGCACAGACTTCGCTTCCAAAGCCGAGAAACAGGTACTGAAGTGTGGGTCGGCCAGTTCACAGAGGACGCGAGCTTCGCCAGAGTGTCAGGGTGACGCCGCGCAGCTAGGAGTTGATGTTAATGTTATTTTTCACAAAGAACCAAAAGTAGTCACTGACCCCCACACAAAGAAATTCGGATGACACCAAAGTAATTAAGACAGAACAGTCCAGAGTTATCGCTACTTCTGGAAAAACATTCACAGCCTTGGCTGCAGGAATCCGGGCAGGCGTCTTCCCGATGGTACGACTCTCCCTTCTCTGGGAACCGAAGCAGCAGAGCAGCAGGAGGAATAAAAGGGAGCAAGGTGAAGGGAGAAAGGGGTTAAACTGTCGTGGAAGAGTACCTGTAAATACATTCTTAAAATGTGCATTTATTTCCAGCACACAGCATCGTCTTAATTGCCAGCCCCTTCAAAGCACCTATCGGAGAAAACAGTTGAACAAGGGGGGAGAAATGATCTTGTAATCTCCACAATAAAAGCGTCTCCGTCCTTTGTATATGCTGACTTACAAAAAAAGTGATTTCAAACAACAAAAGATGAAGCAGTAATTACATAAATCTCTCTATTCTTGATGAAGACACAATGGAATATGAGCAAATCAATAGTGTTGCTGCTGTAATTCTTGGTTTTATTATGAGCCCGGCGCAAACTTGTTAAAATTGAATTCTGCTTCTTGCATATAAAAAAATTAGGATTTGCACAGATCTGGAGGAAAAGAACACATGTTCTGTAAATGTTTAATTTTTCCCCATGCTACTTAGGAGATTTATGAGGGGGAATCAGACCTAGGATTGCGGGTGACACCAATAGCGCAGCGTCGCTGCCTGTGTCCCGAGCAGTGAGACAGGCCGCCTCAACATCTCCTCGCTGCGGCCACCCAAAATATGCCTCCTCAATTTTTCATCCTGCTATTAAATAAACTAAATGTACCCTACAGTCAAATATCTACGACTTCATGCCAATAAATTGGCTGTAATGAATTTTCCCCCCGCAACCTACATTTATAATATTTCTCATTTAAGAATAAGTAATTTTGTTGATTTTCCAAAGAAAAGGTGAAAATTATTGCATTTAAAAATAATTAATAGATGGGCCTGCATACCTTTGAATTAAATTAAAGGAAAAATATTTCTTTTTCCTAGAGATGATTGCATTCATATCCTGTTCGGTGTGAAAAGTAGATTCCAAAAAGCTTTTAACTAATTTGTTCAATTTGTTTCAAAGCCAACATGAATAGGCTGGGTGCAAATTCAGATTCATTAAAACTTAATTAATATGCATCATTATGCAAATGAGGTTGCAGTTAATGAGTTCTTAAAAGAAGCTTTCTTTAATTAGTTCAGTTTTAATGGCATCATCATTTATCTGACTTGTTTTTAAAGCCACATGACATACAAAAAGTGACCATCCTCTACAATGTGCCGCCTAATTGCATTTCATCCTAATTGTTTAATGTTGGAAACTTTGAAAAAGTTAAAATGTTTTGATATTCAGTTCTATTAAATGGCTTTCACAAACTTTTCCATTCCTGGGAAGGAGACCTTCTCCCATTCCTCAGCTTTTCTGGCTAATGCTGCTTTTGATTATTGTTATTATTTTTTCTTTGACTTAGCCATTTTGATGACACAAATAGGAGTCCACTCTGGCTATCTACACATGGGCAAACTCCTTCTTACCAGGACACACGAGAAGCCGGGAATATAATTGTCCAACGAGCACACTTCATTGTTCTGTGCGTACAGTAGTGTGGGCTGTTACACTTATGTACTTGAAGAATTAAAACGAGCCTGCCTTGAGCCATCTGCCAACTTCAGGAAGCCTGGTAACGTGATTCAATGCAAGATTTTAAACCTAGTAATTCACAAGAATTCCATCCACCCCACCATCGCTGGCTCCTGCATCAGAGATGCCTGCCTGGGAGATAAGAATGCTTAATAATTATTGGAAAATATGGAAATCAGAAAGAAAAAAAGCAAGCTTAGCGCAGGGGGAAAAAAAAAAAGATGCTAACCCAGAAAATGACTTCGATAGCTTTGGAAATACAATGGGCTTTTAAAACATTTTCAGATTTATGAAATATTGTGCTACACAATTACAATTGTGTTTTGACATGCAGTGCCGAAGCAGTTCTTTGGGGTAGGGTAGGAAGTTCTTTACACACAGCCCTGGGAGGATGCAGGGAGCCCTGTTACACATTTTTACACTACTGTCAGGGGTTTTTTAACTGAGACAAAGTACTTGTGTATGGAGCTCAGAAATAAACATATAGACTCTGCATTGCTTTAAGTGAAGTTTTATGTTTTATTTCAGCAAGGACGGAGCTGTACACACACCACCCTAATTAACAACAACCACGAAAAATGCCACGCAAGCTTCCCATTTATCTAGGCACAGACCACCACTGCATCTCTCACGCATTTCACATAGGAAAAAAAGGAAATGCATACTCCAGCCTCCTTTTAACACTTAGCCTTTCGAGTGCCACCATGAATATCCTGATTAAATAATTGGAGAAAATAAAATCTCACGGAGAAGGAAATCGAGAACCCATTATTGGAGCAGCTTTGTAATGAGGTGCGGCTGGGGCTGGGAACACGGCCCCCTTCCTCCGAAATCTGCTGGTTGCGACAGTGTAATTGGCATCTCACCGCCATATGGTGACGGAGCCCATATTAATAGAATTACATGAATATCTATGGGGGGAGGTTCTGTTCACAAACCCAGCACCACGGAGAGTGCAGTGAAGCCACCACACCACTGCGGCCCGCTCCTGAGTGACAGGAGACAGACTTTGTTGTTCACAGCCAAGGTAAGGACGTTGCCCAGGTGGCCACTTTCGCCTAATAAAAACAAGGCACAGGAACTGGAACCGGCCCGAAAAATCTTACAAATGTCTTCAGCGTATTGAACAGAACAGTGTGATTCTTTAGGAGGGGGACTTGTTTTATTTCTGTCTCCTCAGCAAAGAACAGGGGGCCTTGGACATTCTAAACGTCCATGAGCACACGAAGGAATTCATTTAATCAGGTCACGATTCCCTGATAAATCCTTTCTCTGATCTGTTACAACAAAACTGCACATTTCCAAAAACAATCATATGGAAAAGGTGTAAATATATTTACAGCCCCTATCCCACATTGACACTATAAAGTAAAATATTTCTGTCTCCTTCTCCATGAAAACAAACTTGTCTTTGGCACTGAGCTTTAATATAATATATAAAAACTATTTTGTGCCCTAGTCTGTAATTTTCATAACAGCCATTTGAAATGGACAACAATATCTGGTTTTATTTAAAGAGGGATAAATATCTCCTCTCAGAGACTGAGCGCTATTTGCTAAGGTTAACAGAAAGCTACTCATCTGCCCAGGATGTGGGACCCTGACCCAGCACTCTCCCCTCAGCCCTTTCCTCACAGATGATTAATTCACAGCCAGTAGCAAAGAACACGGGGGGGACACCCACACCTCTCCGTCCAGACAGCCACGCTGCCGTCTCTGCTCCCTGCTAACGCTTTCGTAGAAACGATAAATGATAGGATCTCCATGCCAAGAAGCATCGAGTTTAGGGCTTTTAGGGATAATATTCAAAATGATAGTGCTAGTGGCCATCAATCATAATTATTTTAAAATTCGATAAACATGCACTGAGCCCTTTCTTTGTGTCAGGGCATCATGCCAGGTGCTGGAAAAGCCCGCTTTATCGAATCCTCTCAGTGCTGCAGTTGATGACAGGCCCCGAGTTCACATCCCAGGGCCCCTGAGGGGGCCGGTGACACCTCTCGGGCCAGGACGGGTAGGGTCAGAGTGCCCACTGAGAGCCACCAAAGCTGGGCTCTTCCTATGGTGACCACAGCAAGGATGCCACATGCCTTCATTTGAAATTGATTAGTAATGGAGGGTACACCCAAGTTGTCTTTATGAGCTATGCACTCTGTGCCATGCAAAGAAAGGAGTCTGTGATTGGTAATGAGAAACAGCGACAAGTGATCCTAGCTGAGAAGAGTGAGGATGGCAACAATAGGGCACTATAAGAACTGGCATCTGCTGGACTCTGTGCAGGTCCACTTGTGTCTTCTCCAGCCCTGCCTGTTGGTCCTCGAGGCACTTAAGGGTGAGACGCTGCCACTGACCCATTCAAAGTCACAGACCAGGTGGCAATGAACCCGAGTTCCTGTGTTTGAGCGGCACGGCAGTGGAGGACTGGCTCTCCAGGTCCTTTCCCTCCAAAGATGAATGATTGCCATGTTTTATTGAGTGGCATTGATTTCTTGGTTTGCAAAAATGTTCATCTCAGGTGAAGGGGCTTGTTTTCTGTCTTCCAAATGCAGGGGCATCAGAACATCACAGATATGCTCTGTCTTTATTTAGGGGGGAATTTCTGGAGAATCTGCAGTGGTCACTCGCAGAAACCAAGCCAGAACTAGAATGTGCAAGGTCCAAGCATAGCCCCCTGCCAGGATCCGCAGGACAGTGGCTTCCGAACCACACTCCGTATACAAAGATCGCAGGGCTCCAGTCCCTTAAAGAAACTGTATAGTTTCTCTGTAACCTGGGCACCTACTGCCTCATACTCAACACTGATTCTGGGTTGTACACAGGATAACATCTGAAACAAGGTAAATGTAGGGGATTGTTGTCATGCTGCTAGGTTAGGAAATGCAGACAAGATGAAAAGGAGCGCTGTGTGCAGTACTGGCACAAGAGGTTTATCTCTAGATATTTTCCACCCATATTTAGCTGAATTCATGGATATGGAACCCGAAGCTACTGGGCAGTTTGTTCTCAGTGAAGTTTCAGTGGCCATCAGAGGAGACAGGTAATAAAGCCCACGGGGAGGGGAGAGGGCTCGTCAGCGCATGTGTTACGCCTCTTCCCCTCTTCCTCCTAGTCCCAATCCTGTTCTCATGCGCTTTCCTGTGCTGGGTCAAAGCCAGAGCCTCGCGCACACACTAGGCCAGCACAGACTCCAGGTCTCAGCTCATCTCCACTTCTGGGCTTCTTTATCTGTTCCTTCCCACCTTGCACTTCTGAACCCTTACAACACCCGTCTCCTGCTGTCCTACCCCTCCTCTAAGTACCTACCAGACCCTGTGATCTGTCCCCATGGTGCCACTCACCGTGATGTCCTCTCTGCACTACCACTCAACTCCAGCCTCTCCTCGCCCTGCCAGGTCTTCCTGCCACTCTTCTCCACTCTGAGCACATGCTCCCCATGTCACAAGGAACTTTCACTTTGAATCTGTCACTACCTCTCTCTCAAACATTCAGTGGCTCCCCATTGCGTCTCAAGTAAAATACGATCTCAGCTTGACTTTTAGGGCTCCCCGTGCTTCTGTCCCCATCTTTTGTAGTCAATATTTCTCTTTTCTAATTTTATCTCTCAAAGCAATCCAAGTCTTCCTCTACTCTCATCTCAACAATTATTTCCCTTTCTAGTAATTGTAAAAATAATATACTGTATATTCAGCAGAGAACATTTGTGCAGTACAGAAAAAAAAATCAAAATCTTCTAAAACCTGGGTACCTAGATATAATATCCCTATATAATAAATACATTGGTTTACTTTTTCTATATGTATATAGAAGAGATACAATAAATATTTAGAACTAACCTCAGATCATTATGTTAAGACAATTATGCTGTCTGCGCTTATTTTCCACCAAGTAGGGTGGTGTTAGCAGTTGATCACATCCGTAAATATCCTTATAAACCCTAACCGGAAGGAGCTATTTTGGGCACCGCATTTCAAAGCATGCCTGGCACACAGCAGGTGCTCAATAAATGCTGGAACATTAGTCCTCATCATTATTATGTACTATGATAGCCCCGAAAGCTTAATGTTTAATAACTGCCCCTTCGGTGATGTAGATTTTCAGCAATTAATTTAAAACATCCCCTGCTGTTGGTCACATAACTAACTGCTTCTTATTTCCTGCCACCTTAAGCAATCTTGCAGTCGCCACCTACATATATATATGTATGTATGCACATGCAGGCATGTGTGTAGGCATGTTTGTTTGATTCTGGTGCCTGACAATGCCCTTAGGAGAGTTTCCCCACTGAAAATAAACCCTGCTGTTTTTACCTCCTTAAAAGCTGTTTTGAGTTTGCATGTTAATTTCATGATGGGCAGTAGAGAAAGCCCTGGGGACATGAAGTGATGAAGACAGGAGGCCTAGCTGGTCAGGAGATCAGAGCCCAGCGGAGGGAAAAACCACATCAACAGAAACATGGCAGAGGGCAGGACTCCGGATGGCCTGAAGCTCAGAGGAGGGAACCAAAGGAAGGGCCTGGGTGAGAAGATGCGGGGATTGGAAAAACTTTCCAAGACTGTACAGCGTTCTGCACACTGTGCTGGCCTGGGCAAGCCTAGAGTAGCAGCCACTGGGCTACAGTGCACTTTATGAAAGCTATCCTCTCCTTAGGTTCAGACTCCTCAACCTGTACCCACCATTCAGCCATCTATTGGCCCATCCACTAGCTAAGCAGCCCACTTATTTGTCTACCCTTTCATTCATCCATGCACCCACCCATCCCTCCATTCGTATATCTATCCACCCATCCTTCCATTCATTCATCCATCCACTCATTTCACTCATTCATCTCTTTGTTCCTTCACTCCTTCATTGATTTGTGAAACATATACTCTGTTCCCACTGCAGCAAGAATTGATTTAGGCACCAGCAAAAATGTATAACTCAAATTAATGTTTAAATAAACTAAACTCTAGAAAGGAAAAGTTCCTGTCAGCTCCTGATAGATACGCTACAACTCTCATTTTGCACTGTTTGCTCTAGAAAATTAGGACGAACGTGAGCTTCAGATACTATAACTAAATCCAGGAGGGAAGCATTAGTCCAGGAAATGCTTTCATGGAATTGCCTCAAATATTTAACATATTTTTAAGTGTTCAAACTCACTTCTCTAACCTCTCGTACATTTTCCATGCAGCTCTCGTTTAAGACTTACATGGTCCTTTACATGATGACTTTATTTTTTTTACAAATTACTGTCATTTGAAAATTAAATAGATGGTAAAGACTCATCAAGTTATGAATCTTTAAAATCATTAATCTCAATGTTTTAGATAGTATAAAGTAAATGAAAGCATTTAAAGACTGTCTCTGCTCTCTTACCTTCCTTTTTCTGTAATACATCAGGATTAAACTGTTTCTTTTTCTAATTTCACAAGAGAAGAAAAGGTTCAAACAGCCCCAAAACTCCCTCTCTACACAAAATGGGAGGAAAATGTGGTATCATCTTCTTTTTAATTGATATCTCGTCCCTCACTTAAATTACATGTCAGAATGAACTGTCAATTGTAAGGAGGATATTGATATTTTATTCCCAACACTTTTTTCCTGTGGAAGGAATAAAACATTAAAACAGTGATTATATATGAATCACATCTTATACATTGGAGGAACAGTATAATTAGAAAAATAAGTTTTCCCACTTGTAATGCAATCTTACAAAATAGATCTGTTCTTGCACTGGGAGCTGTGTTTGAAGTCAGATAATTCTGCCAGATGATTTGTGAAGGAAATGTACCAGGAAATTACTTCCGTGACACTCATTTCTGTACTACCTGCGTGGTAAGAGCGGGCTCTGAGTCCGTCGCTACCTCAATGCAAGTTCGCCATAACAGGAAGTGGGAGTTGGAATGAGAATCTCTGCATCCACTGGAATCCAGGAGGAGGCTATAAATTGGTGAACAACAGAATGCTACAGTAGCTCAAAAGGCTTTATGCTTGGAAGCCAGCTCCGTGTCTGTAGCATAAAGGAGAAAAAAAATAATAATGTGTGTGAGAAGCAGTTCCCATGGCGACATGACTCACCACAGTTCATCTGCCACCCATCCACTCCCCCACTGCTGCCTGGCACCAATGGAGTCTCTAGTAGGAAGTGAAAGGGCCCTGGTTCCTTATCTTCAGGAACTTTAAAGCCTCAGAGGAAGTCTTGGGTCTTCTTTAACTTGTAGAAGCCTCTCCCTGGCCTTCATCTCCACCCAATGCTCTCCCTGTGTGTCTCAGTGTCCCCTTTTTAGAAAGACACTGTCATGCTGGATCCCTTTTGACTTGTGCCCTCATTTTAACTTCATTATCTCTATAAGATCTTATTGCTAAATAAGGCCTCATTCTGAGGTAGGCAGGGCTAGGACTTCAACTCTCAAACTCAGTGGGTACAGAGAACATATTTAAACCCAGTAACCAGTGCTGATCCCAGCGAGGCTGTTGTGAAACACTTCCCAGGTTCAACAGAGACTTAAGTGAAATGGCACAATATCTCTCAAAATTACCAACAATTTTTCTTTAACTGGACAAAAGAGCTCTAGAGTTTGTCTGTATGCATAGATACTGAGAATTTCAGGAAAAATAAAAACTCTGGGAAAGGGAAAAGGGCAATAAAGAAGAATTTTGAACCTTTTTTTTATTAGCAAACTTCAAGACTGAGCCAGGAAAGGGAGCCAAGTGAGAACAAGAGAACTGAAAATTCAGCAATGGCCCCAGGACTCCCTTGGAAGCCCACCTGTGAAGAGACCAGTGCCACACCAAGGAAGCAAGAACAGACCTCTCAGTGGCAATAGGATAAGCGTCGCAGGGCCACACAAAGGCCAGCTGGGTACCCAGTAGAGTCCTCAAACCAAAATACATCCAGGTGGGGAAGGTAATAAAAACAAGCTTAAAACAAAATTAACATTTCTTTTCTGTTTTACTTCTCTTCTTCCTAATCTTATGATTAAGAAGTCTTTTCCAATTATAGGCTTAAACAAAAAAGAGTACTATCCAAAAGACTAACAAATTTAGTGGCTTAAAAATGTAAGAAAACAGTATCACAGATAAAAGTAATATTTCTAATATACAAACAGCTTTTAGCAAGCCACAAGACAAACACTTTCCATATGGTGGAATGGTAGATAAGTGTTTAAAAGTATAGGGCCTTATAAAAAAAAGAAAGGAAACAAAGTTTATGTACATAGGGGGTGGGGATGGTAGGGTGGGTAAGGCTATGGGAAAACATGAGAATTGAGTTGTGTCATATACTGGTACAAATTCTCATTGTTGGGTGCAATCGTGACATGTATATATAATGCACCAATAAAGATTTCAATTAAAAAAAAAAAGAAGAATAGGGCCACAGACACAAACTGGAAGATGTTTTGAGATTTCACTGAGTGAAAGGGCAGGCTCAGAATATATGTTTATTTGCTAATATATAAATATATATATATTTGCTGATATAAATATTAATATGCATATATGTGCGTATTAATTATATAATAATGAATTTTTTATATATGCACATTAATTTTACAGGAGAATGAGTTTGTTGTGCACATTTCATGCTACAGGCATTTAACATACTTCCATCATATTTTTGAGGGCCAATTCCCACGCCCAGTGCACACAGTGAACATAGGGAGCTGTCTGATCGCAGAGTGGACAGCAGTCAACACTTGGCACAAATGCATAAACTGTGATAGTTATTATAAAGAGAACGTCAAGAGACTCAGAGTTCAGCTGCTCCTTCTCGGTGTCAGGGCAGCTCCTGCCTCAGCTTCCCTGGGGTTCTGACACTCTGGGCATCACAGTTATATATAACCTGCCTCAAACGGGGCTGTCATAAGAATGTGACAAGAGTTAAACCGGGCAAAACATTCAGTGTGGCAACTGGCATATCATGGTTTGTTTATTGTGTGTCTATTTTTACTTTCATGTCTTAAGCCCCAGAACCTAACACAATGCCTTGCATAATGAAGGTAAGCAACAAATGTTTGTTGAATTTAGTTGGCTAAAGATTGGATTCAATTGCAAAGTCTTTGGAAAAATGAAATATATGCTTTGCTTTTTTTCTCATTCACATTTTATCCCTCCCATCAAAAGAGGCCCACCACAAGCTGCTATTACAGTGCTAAGGGGAGAGATGAGCGCATCCATGGCCAATTCCCCTGAGCCTGCTAATCCGGCAGTGAAGGAGGCAGATATCCAGATAAATAAATGGCCTCATTCATTGCAAGTGACAAGGAGGGATCTGGACAGGGCCGAAGACTCCCTAAAATGCTTCCTTGACCCACACCCTAGATAACCAGACCTCATCCACCACTGCACCCCTCTTGAGCACAGTGCTCCCACACACTACTGTCCACATGTACTCTGCATCTGCTGCGTCCTCTGCCGACAGCGCCAGTGCTCACACCTCATCCCAGGGCCCAGAGGACATGGAGATACCCCCTGGGTGTTTTTGGAGGGTGATATGATGAGAACATCTGAATTAGGATTTGATTCCAGGACCTGATTAGGGGAGATGGCCCTTCACCCACATGGATGGATCTCATCTGACTCCCTGAAAGTCCGAGTCAACCACAAAGATCCCAAGTTGAAGGGAGCCCCTCTGTCTGTGTGCCTGAGAGCAGCAGCCCTTCCTGGGTCTCTGACCACTGGCTCATGCCTGTAGCCTGTGCAAAATACAGAGGGGTAGAGTGTCACTTAAGGGCCTTCCCACAGCTGTGAAGTGACAAGCTGAACCGTCGGAAGTGGAGAATAGTCCGTGTCTCTGTCTCTGTCTCTCTGTCTCTCTGTCTCCATCTTGAGGAAGAACAAAAGAGCGAGTTAAGATGGGGCAGAAGAAGCCTGTCCCTGCAGATCTGGGGTTGACAGTCTGTAGGCCACAGCTTGCCAGCAGAGACCTGTAGTCCCTCCGCCCAGGGAACCAATCACCCTGCACTGCAGGGACTGAGCTGACTGCGCTGTAGGGCATATGTATGCACTGCATTTTCTGCTTCCAGTAAATACAGTAGAACCGCAGTGATGACCAGACTGACATATGGACACCATGGGTTACAACAGGAAAGTTAGTTTAACTTCCAAAACCAAAGTCTTGCATGACAACCCGAACGCTGGCTGCCCAGACTTGGCGTGTCCAGTTTTACTCTAACTGTTTGCACCCAGTCTCCACCCTGGGTGGTGACATGTGGGGACTCATAATTGGCCTGCTTGGGGATACCCTTCTCCCCTGCAGTCCAGGGCTCTGGGTAGGGACCCAGGCCTGACCCACAGATTCCCAGCAGCTCCCTGATAGCAGTGAATATTTTAATTTAGACATGTGACCAGCACCTCCTGGTCAGGGAGGATCCTGACGCTGCTTCAGAATCTACCAGACAGAAACTCAGTGTCTTACTCAAAACCTCTGGGGGTAGAGTCTGCTAGGACCATTCTGTCAGCATCTGGGAGAGAGAAGAACCAGCAGAAAAAGCAGCAGAACCCAAAGACAGGGCAAGAAAGCAGCCGATGTGCAGCCCACAGTGCCTGAAGTGAGCTCTGTCCCTCAGCCTGTAAGTGGGTGCAGCAGTTGGCATTCTACCACATGCCACAGAGAGTATCCCACTGAGACGCTGGCCACAGCTTTCAAAGGGCAAGCTGTGGTCTGCCCGCCTATGCCCTGTCCTGGCCACTTCTGCCCATGCTTTCCTGTACTTGGAACCCCGCACTTACTCCTTGCTACTCAAATCCAGTGAGATGAAAAAAAATCACTTGTTAATAACATGGCTATGCTCACTGGACTAAATTCCCCAAGTTTTTATATAATGTAATTATGAAATAACACCTTCAACCAATTTAGCTCATAAGAAGTTGTGGTGGGGGCATTTGTCTTCATTTATGTGTTTCTTAAATATTACTTGTCCTGTTTGTGGAAGAAAAATATTCAAATGCATTAATGTTTTTGTGTTGAATACAAGATGAAACTCCCAAAGACTAATTTTCCAGATTACTTATTTTATATTTAGTGTCATTAATTCCACATGTGTGAAAAACATATAATTATACCCACACTATTAGTACCGAATAAAATTCTGTATTATTCAAGTGTAGTAATAGATAAAGTGGCACTAGACTCGTGTACACAAATGAGGTTTTTGAACTTTAGCGTGATTTCAATTATCTCACGTTAGCATCAAAAGTACTTAGCGAAATGCCTAGACCATGCCTGTGCTGCGTGTCCCCACCTCCCCCTCACGACGCAGGGCCCCTCACAGATGAGATCAGGAGCTGTGAACATAGGGGTCCTTGCTGCCCAGGAAGCTCAGATTCCTTTCAGGACACAGACTACGACAGAAGAGCAGTCCCCAAACAGCGTCCCAGGGAACCCAGCCCAGCAGATGGACTCTGGTCCCACTAGGTGGATGCCTCACTCCACCTCGCTTGTTCTGCCCTGTCCTGTCCTGATGTGTGGTTAATGTCAGTGGGAGAAAGCAAAGAGGTGATGTTCTGGAATGAAAGAGATGAGAGGGAGGGAGGGGGAGGGAAGGAAACAGGGAGAAAGAGAGAGATGGAAGAGAAAGGGAAAAAAAAGAGAGGAGGAAGGGAGACAGAGAAAAAAGGAGGGGGGAGAGAATGGAGGGAGGAGGGAACAGAAAGGAGAAGAAAACAAAAGAAAAGGTAACATTAATTCCAAACTAAAGCTGCACATTGTCCTAGACATCAAAGCATCTCTTTAAAGTCCTAAGATTTAAGTAGACTATGTCAAAACCCTTAACAATAAGCCTAGTTTACCAGAATGCTTGTAACGGGCTTTGGCCATCAAACACCGTCAGCAGACTTGACTGGACCAAGAGCCACCTAAGAAACTAGTAAAGCACCATTCTGGATGTGTATGGGGACATTTCTAGAGATGACTGGCATGCAGGCCAGCAAAGGAGGGGGAAAGATCCGCCACAGTTGTCAGGGGTGCCACCCAGTAGGCTGAAGTTGAACGGAACAGTTGAAAAGAAGGCAGAAATCAACCCACACTTGAGAAGCTCCACTTGGACAAAGTATGTCTGCAGTTTGCTGCTGCGGCCTGTGGATGTCGGACTCGTCAGCTCCCCACTCTGACTCTAACCCAGCATCTCCTTCCATCTCAATGGGCTCTGCACAACTAATTCCTCTTGCTCTGCAGCTTCCAACTTAGCCCAAGCCCTCGGGGCCTGCCTCCCCCGCAGAGAGGGTCGCTCTGAGCTCTCTGGCCTCTGATCCTGTAAGTGTATCTAATAAATTAATATCCTCCCGAGAACCCTAACCAATACACTGGCAATGGACTTGGATAACATAACGTTGCCTGGGTGGTTTATTCCAAATGAGGATAGAAAATAAAATATATCAGCATTCCTCCATCTCCCTTTTATAGATAAATTTAGATACATGAAAGCTCAACCAAGATAGAAAAGTTTATGAAAATCATTCAGAAGCCTTTCATGCATTCACTTTTGAAATATTTATACCATGCCAAATATTCATTCCGAGGTCCATAATTCCTTGTGATTTTTTTATTCACCTCTGTATGGCTGTGGATATGAGGTGCTGCAAGAGAAACAGAGCACACAGCAGTTACCAGTTATGGTTCCGAATGTCCAACATTAGTTCTGCGGGACTGGGCTTCTCCAGGGAGACTGCTATGAGAAAGCTGCATTGCTGCTTGAGAACATCGGCCCCAAATCCTGGGCAATGCAGGTGTATCGAGAGGTTCCCAAGCCTGCTCCCTGAGACTTCGCTTTGTCGTCAGCGGACAACTCGCCTCAGTGCAGCCCAAGTCCTTCCCTGGCCTCCAAGTGTCACCTGGTAACACTTTAGAAAAACACAAAGCCATGTTCCAGAAGGTTATTTGACAACAACAGAAACTGGTTAGGATTTTAATCATATTTTCCTAAACACTAAAGAACAGTAGAGAAAAATAAATACAGATCACAGTAGAAGCATAAATGCAGCCCTCAGGTGAGAAGTCCAGCCCTCTCCCCTGCCATCCTACCCTCTACCCTGCCCACTCCTCACTGCGCCAGGCCGGCCACATCCTGGTGCCACATCATCGCTGCCCATTATGTCTCTGCTCCCAGCACCAGGCCTGACTTTGTTATTTGTAAGGCCACAGTACCAGAAACCCGCCACCCATGCACAGGTCACTGAAGTCCCTTTATAGATTTATTAGTTTCCTGGTGCAGATATAACAAATTGCCATAAATCAATGGATTAACACACCACACGTTTCTCATCTTACGATTTTGAAAAGCAGGGTCCACTAGAAGTCTCTTGGGACTAAATGTGTCAATGGAACTGTGTTCCTTCTTTCCGGGGGATTTGGGGAGACTCCGCTGCTGTCTTTTCCAGCTTCTAATGGCGTCTGTGTCCTTTGGCTCACAGCTGGGTCACCTGGATGTGTTCCTGGCCTCCTCCCTCCTCTACCTCTGATGAGGAAAATCTACCATCCTCGTCGCAGTTCAAGGCCCCTCCTTTATGACAATCTGCAGATTCCCTTTGGCCATGTGAGAGAACATTTTCACAGGCTGGTGGGAGTTAAGATGGAACATCTTTGGGTGAGGAGAAGGATTATACTTCTGACCGCAACAGACAAGATCGTAAAGGAAATAATACTCTTTCTGGGCTCAACAGCCTCCCCTTCTTTCCTGCTTTCTGTCACACAAATAGCCTGTGTTCCCTTGTGTCCTGTCTACTTCCAGTATGTCACGGAATTGTACTTCCTGAACCCTTTGCACTTAGATGGAACCATGTGACTGGTTCTGGCCAATGAGTTGTGAGCAATGTAAAATCTATCATTTCTTTTTCTTTTAGGTTTTTTTTGAGATAGGGTCTTGCTTTGTAGTTCAGACTGGCCCTGAGCTCAGCCTCCAACTCACATCACAGCAATCCACCTGCCTCTGCCTCCCGAGTGCTGGGATTACAGGCATGAGCCACCATGCCTGGCACTGTGGTATGTGGTGCTAGTTGCTGCTGGGAGTGAGTCTCCACACCCAGTATGGTATGTGATTAACCGGGGGATCGAACCTGAGCCCTTGTGCTTGCAAGACAGGTGCCAGAACCACTGAGCTAACTCCCTGGACCAAATCTATCATTTCTTGGCAGGTGCACTGAGTTGCCGATGGGAGTCCTTCTTAAACCCTCTTCTTCTGCTTCCCCCGCACCCAGGTAAGCAGTGCCCCCTGCAGACTGGCAGATATGCAGTGGTAGTTGGCCCAGGGATATTTGAGTTTCATTCAAATCTGCAGTTTCAAATATTGCATGGACCATACTCGCACTACAAAACCTGTTGTTTATCTGGAATTCAAATGTAACTGAGCACCTTGTTTTTATTTGCTGAGTCTGGCAACTCTAAGTTTGTGTGAGACATGAACCTCTGCCACTGCAACACGGGTTATTTGTCACCATGGTAGAGCCCTGCTTCCTGACTGCTACAGGCTCTCACTCATGAAACTGTAAGGACTGCAGTAACTGACAGCAAAACAACAGCCTTCTGTCGCTGGGTATGAGCTCAAGAGTGTTTTCATCCTCTGAACCCTCCCCTGATAAGGCAGGTCAGAAGCTTTGTGACTTCAGCTACACTTACGTCCAGCAACCAACAATGTTCTTTCCTCGCTCTTCTAAGCAATTGGAAGTTAGGGAGAACATATTTCTCCCTTGATTTTTATTTAGATCTTGGTGCTCGCTGCAGCTTGGCCAGGCTAGACTCACTTGGACGGCAAAATGCAGTTCGGCACAATGTGCTAGACTTTGTCAGTTTTTGTTTAATGTATCAGCACTTCATGGTGTGTGCAAAGAAGCTCTGGAATTGTCTTTTAAATGAGAGGTGGCTTTTATATCTACCAAGTGACAAGTTCCCTTGGGGATACAAATGATGGCAGTACTTATAAAATTCTCTGGAAAGCCACCAGCATTGCACTCGTCGGTCAACCAACTTATGTGGATCCTCAGCAGCTGTGGCCAAAACGAAAGCTCCAAAAGATAGACAGAGATGTTTGTTTGTCCACTTACTTGGAATCCAGGAGGCCAGATAGAGATCTAAGTCCACTGTTCTTAGACATAACAAAGGGATGAGTGCCTGCTTCAGAAATCTACTCCTCCAAGCCACACATTGAGATCTTAATGCCTGATAAACAAAGAGTTTTGAGATTGTAAGACAGTTTGAGGTGATGTTTCATTGGTGTCATGGAAGACCCTGGGCAGGCAGCACGCACTGAGGACAAACCTCACTTTTTGCTGTGCAGTGTCACCAGTTGCACTTTGCTTCAAGCCTTGTATACAAGCTGTAAGCAAAAGGATCTGGATGGTAGAGACTCCGGCAGTCCCTGCTCCATCTTTGTTAGAAAGAAGACCTCAGCAAGCTGGAGCCCGGAGTCCAGCCCATATTCCCCAGGGTATTTAGAAAAGCAAAGGGCCTGTGAGTAAAATGAGATCTAGTAGAGGATCACATTTCAGAGTTGTTAGTTTCTGTCAATGAGTTTGAAAACTCATCAGGTTGATATCAAGACATTGTACACAAATGCAGACCTCTAGCAAAGACATCATGCATTAGACTTAAGTTCACCTTCCAACATTGCATCTCTGATGCTGCCTCAGAGCCCTGCAGTGAGATGTCCTGTCCCAGGCTGAGCACATTCTTGTCCCATCCTCTTCCCTAAAGCCCCTGCCCTCCATGTCAAAGGATGAGGTGAACCCACAAGAAACAACAGCAGGGCAGTGCTGCCTAGGGTCGTATCTGAGGAGCAGTGGACTCCTGCTCAGTGTGACTGAGTAAGTGCTGCAGACATTTAATGATCAGCAAAGTTGAGGGACTGGCAGAGGCGGTTCTGCAAAACAGGAAAGGCTTTATTTGGCTCTTGGAAGAGGCCAGTGCCTGGGAGAAGCAAAGACAGACAGGATGTGCCAAGCTAGACTACGCAAAGGCACGACGTACTGAGAACTAACCAGAACAGTGCCAGTGCCGCAGGATGGTAGAAAGCCAAGGGGAAGAGAATGTCAGCATTGGCAAGAAGCATGCCCTTCCTGCTTATCCAACACATTTATAAAAACAGCAATAGCTTATAGAGTGAGAGGCCCTACTGGGTGCAAGGCACCCTGCTCAGCACTTTGCAAGCCACCCTGTGTTCCTGCACAGAGTCTTATAGAGTGCACCCATCTGGCCCACAACTCAGAGAAGGGCTTTGCCACATGCAGCAGCTCCTTCTTTTGTTGGACACCTCCAACTCTCTCCAGTTAAGTCAGCTTTCCATCTCCATTTGCAACAAAGCAGAACAGGAAAGCAAGTGGACTGTGGATTCAGACAGACCTAAGTTGGAATCCAGCCTTTCTAGCTGTACCATTTGGAGAGAAATGTTTGTATTGATGTCTCTGTGTCTCAGTTTCCCCAATTTTGAGGTTGGCCCCTTGCTACCTGAGCCTTAGATATCGTGATGGTTCAATGAAATTAGAGGCTGAGACATGTACACTGACAAATAAAAGGTAGTAATTAATATTTTTCTTTTACATCACTGTGGGGCTAATCACAATAAATTAAATCATGCTCCCAGGGACACCTCTTCAAAATAGCTGAAATAACAATACCCTTCCAGTGACCTCTCTGTCCAGGAAAATCATCAAAGAGACTATGACTTATTTCTCATATCCCTGTACTTGCTTGGGGACCACCTCTATCCTTTCCATGTGTCACAGCCATCTGTTAAATAATTCCCTTCCAGAATTTTGTCAGACACTGAAGTCAAGTCTGCATGTCTGTCTTCGCTCAGGAAGGAGGCCCTTCTGCCTACCTTTAGCCTCCTGTGATGTGTTCTCTAGTGTTCCCAGTGTCTTCCTGATACCCAGACCATCATCATCCATGACGGTCACCGCTGACTTTCAAGGTGACCCCATGAGGTGGTTCATGCTGGTTACCAGGCTTGGCTCCCCAAAGCTTGGCAACCCTTGAACCTTACCAGAATTAGAAAATGTTCCTGACCCAACTCTTCTCTCTTCTTTCCACCCAAACCCTTAGCCTGGACTTACAGATTCAGAGTCTGTATTTCACAAGTATGTCTGGGTGGTTTAGACCCCCATGACAGATTGAGAAGTTCTGAGCCTGAGCAGAAGTTCTCAGACTTGGCTTCACTTTAGAATGAAAAGGAGGAATTTTCAAAGTGCCCATGCAGGACCCCTGTCCCTAGAGAATCTGACGTCACTGGTTCGGAGCCTTGCCCAGGTTGGGTATTTGCTGAAGGTGCTTGTCCTGATTGTACATGCAGAGGGTTAGATTCCTCCCTCCCCTGACCACTGCTCTGTCACTGAGGCAGGCTTGGTTCTCTACGTGGGGCCATGCAGGCCACAGCTGGAGGTCACATGGCCGCAGCTGTGAAGAGAGAGGTGTCCTAGAAACTAAGGACTTAGAGTGGCTTGATAAATATATCCTCATAAACAAGCATAAGTTTATTCAGTCTCATTAAAGTACAGTCACATGCTGTGTTTATAACGATAGAGTTGCCAAAAAATGGGCGTCAGTAAAACAAATCATATTGTCACAATGGTTATTATTATTGTAACAAAACTTTAACATTTCTTACCCCTCTGCCAATGCAATCACAATGCATAATGCATTTGCGATTACTTCCAGCTGTCTCCTACTCTATGAATGGGGACATTCTTGTGTACACAGCATTCAGACGCTGTGTACATTTGCATGAAAAGCAGCCATCTTCCCATTCATGAACAGAGGCTCACACAAGAATGGCCCTTTGGACTCAGAAGGGGTCCCACTAGGTGGTAGGCCATGGCCTATAGGAGAAAATGTCTTGAATTTGAAGATTTTATTTTGAGTTCTGTTATGCTATTTGGGCCCTGAAAAACTTGATAAGGTTTATGTCCTTAACTGTAATAGAAGTGGACAACCCTGCCTATCTTGTGAGGGTCAAATTAAGCAGTCCTTAAAAATGAGTTGTTAGTAGAAACTTCTACTGACCTAAGTTTGTAATAGATTAATATAATAAAGACTGTTAGTAATAATACTACTGCAATAATAATACAACAATATTTCCACCATAGAGAGAAGACAAAGAAGCCTTCTGTCATCAAAATCTATATATTTTTCTGTTTTCTTCATAAAGAGATGAGAGATGAAAGGTCAGGTATAAGTGAGTGGGTGGGTGGGTGGATGGATGGATGGATGGGTGAGTGGATGGGTGGATGGATGGGTGGATGGATGGGTGGGTGGATGGGTGGATGGATGGATGGGTGGATGGATGGGTGGATGGGTGGATGGATGGGTGGATGGATGGGTGGATGGATGGGTGGATGGGTGGATGGTTGGATGGGTGGATGGGTGGATGGATGGATGGGTGGATGGATGTATAGGTGGATGGATGATGGGTGGATGGGTGGATGGATAGATGGGCTCATGGAATCATGGCAGTCAGTCCAACCCCAGTTTTACTATTTGACCTCTCATACTTCTAAGTCAATCATGTGAATGCCTCTCTGTTGCAGTACAACCATTAGTCTGGCCCATGAGTCCTTCGTGTCTGCCATCCTCTCTATCCTTACTCTCCCGCCTGTGCGTTTCCCCCTTGCTGCTTGGCTTTTCTGGTGTAGATGTTGTGAGCCGGGTTCCACCTGCATGCCAAGTTTAACTAACTCATAGGGCTTCTGTGAGCTGCTCTGAGTACAAATGTTCAGAGATTCCTCTCTCCTCTGCCATCATAGCACCTATGTGCTTCTATCTTATGAAGATGTGGACTTTTATACACATGATTTTTTTCCTTATGAAAGAAGGAAGAAAATAATTAGCATTTATTAAACACTTACCTCCACATCTTCATGTGATCTGATGGCAGCCTTATATGGGTGTGTTTATCATCCTTGCTTTGCCAAAGAAGAGACATAGACCCGAAGAGGTTTGCTGACTTACCTTAGGAACCTCAGTGGGAAGACAGTAATAAAACCCTAGGTTTCTGGATTCTACACATCTACTCTCCTCCCGACCCTAGTCGTAGGGAGTGCTCCAGCTCCTGGAGGACAATGCCTACACTGAAGGTGGGGTCAGTGTGGAAATGGGGTGACAGGCCAGAGAAGAGTAATTGATGAACGTTACTTATTGTTATCTGTGCTGCTGTTATTCATGGGGATGCTTACCTGTCCCCCTGTGAGGCCCCAGTATGAGCTAAGCATTAGAACTGTTCAAATTAAAGTTGAAACCCTATGATCTAATCCTACTGGAACTGCTAATTGGCAATTAATTAGAAAGTTCATTAAAGTAGAAAACCATGTAGGCCTCAAGATCTACATTTTAATTTAATTTCAAACTCATAACATATTTTCGTTTACCCAACTTTTGCTTTGGAACCCTTGGCGGAGGGCCCCTTGGTCTGGTTTCTGTAAACTGGATTTAAAATAAAAATGCCTGTGATTTCCAGTTTGGGTTTCTTTCAAATGTAGCTAGAACATGAAGATACAGGCCAAGTAACTGGTGCTCAAAATTCTCCCGGATTCCCATTTTCCCCCGAAGGCTTTAGCATTATCTGATCCACAGCTTAATTATCTTACACTTGACAGCACTTCCAGACTCACTCGCTGTAGTAACTTTCCTTTACAACATCTTTGTAGAAACTTCTTCCTCATCTTTCTTTGGCTTACATGAAATATGCAGGATTTTAGTAAATTAACTCACTCCAAGAATGAGGACACTGGGAGCAAGGAGGATTGGAAACCAGCCAAGGGGCTCTCAGTGATAAGTGGGTGGGCAGCGCTGGCAGGGAACAGCCCTGGCCAGGGTCCGCTGTTGCCCTGTGATCACAGGAGACCTGAGAAGCAGGAAGTGTGAGGAGATCCACCTGGACACCATCCAGGGCTGCACCCTCTTCCTCTCACTTACCAGCTGTGTGACCTTGAGTGATTCTAGGTCAAAATAGAGATGTCCTTGAACTTGGAAACAGGAGCTGATGTTAAAGTTTTAATCCTTCGGGTTTCTGACACCCAGCTACTTAGAGTACATTTAGACAGATGCCCCAGCTCCCTGCCTCCTTCCCTTTAGGCAAAGCTTTCTCTCAATACCCTTTTCAAAATTAGCATTTACAGACCCCTCAGATCTTAAATGTAAAATAAAAATGAAATTTACCACTTACCCTGTTTGCACTTGTGAATTGTTTTCTTTTGAATTTTAAAAAAGAAAAGGTGTCTATGTACCTATAGTGTTCAGATTCGCTACTGTGTAGGAATGGAAGGTCAAACACCGAGCATCTCTCTGATTTCAGGGGACAAACTCCCATCTTAATTGCAAATCCATAACCCTCTTTTTAAAATTTCATTTGGTCTATAAAAGCAGAGGAGAGCAACAGCCACATCACAGAGATTTTTTTTAGTGCACAGAACAGGACAATATGGTAATCAAACACAGTCAGTGACGAAGTGCTCTGAAATCTTAAATAAGCTCTAAATCACGATCGTTCTAACAGAGAAAACTTAGGAAAGTTCTTGGCCTAAGTCACACTGTAGTGTTTTCACTTTGTTTTTCATTTTCTCAGAAACAGAGTAGTTTTCCCGGTTAATCTTTTTAAAAATGTTCAATTGTGTCAAGTTGTAATAAAAAATGCTTTGTATGTACTGAGTAAAAAGTAACCCTTCCTCTATATATGGCTTCATCAAAGAGTAGGACAAAATAGACATTATAAAGTAGACATTATAAAAACATTCAAGAAGTGAAATGTAATAGCAGATACCTTTATTGTCAGCTTCTCTTTCTGAAATGTTCTGGAAAGGAAAATAAGGATTACTCATGGAAAAAAAAAAACTTCATCAAATGCAATGTCAATATTGTTGGTGGCATTTTCTGATTTGTGGGTGGATTTGTGGTCCTGGAGAGGTTCCTAGATATTGTAACTCACAGGCATTATAATTAACAAGGAAAAATTACTCATTTATTTACATTCCCATTTGAACACCAGATAAATTATTTGCTAAAAGCCCTTTAATGATCCCAAAATACATAATTATCTAGTACATTCGTCCCACTTTTAGAGCACAGAAACTATAGCAAAATGACTTTTCCCCAAAACTATTCCCTTACTACTCTTGCTAGACATTTCTTTTATGGGTTTTTAAAGTTATATTGGTTTTTAAAATATCAAAATATTTTATGCAAAATATTTCATTTTTTAAAAATTCACTCTCGCTCTTGGGAGAGTGTATGTGCAATTGTTAAAGATGTACTGCAGATTGCAATAAATTCTGAAATTAACACTGAATATATTTTCATATTATGTTTACATATGGGTAGGTTTTTTTTAGACTCCCTATCTTTTTTAGATTTATGAGATTCTCTACAATAAGATTTTGTGTGAGTATATTTAAATTTCATATGTGTATATATTTATACACACTGAGAGTGAGGTTACATACTTGCTTTAATTTCTCCCAATCTTAAAAGCTCATAAAATATTTAAGCTGTTTCAGAACCAGAATAGAAATGTCTCAAACTGTTGTTGAAAATTACATCCAACCTTCACCTACCCGTGCTAATGAACAGGGCAGTGCAAGTACCCAGAGTATCAGTCAGAGGCGATCAGTGGCCAGGACTCACTGGCTAACCCTGTTCTCTACCTGCCCCGCAATCCTTCCCTCTCCTTTGACCTTAACTACAGCTGCTTGGAAAGTGGCTCATTGGTTCCTCTCCTTATTGCCTGTCATCCAGCTTATGAGGAAACCTCCACTCAGGAATAAAATGATCAAAGGGTGAGTGAAACAAATTGTCAGTAAACTGTTGCAAACAGCCAGGGTCAATTGACTTAAAGCTCTCCATGGCTCACTCATTCATTCAACAAATATTTATTGAGAACATAGTGCATATCGTGCATTGACAAGTGCTTAATGAACAGGTTCCACATTTTCTCTGTTTTTATGGAGTCTGCAGACACTACAACACTTAACTGCTAGGCCTAGGGACTTAGCTCAGTGGTTCTGGCTCCTGCCTTACAAGCACAAGGTCTGGAGTTCAATTCCCCATATTAAAAATAAACGAAATAAAAACCACTTAACTGCAGAATGAATAGCACTCATAAAGCAAAATACAAAGTGTAGTGAAATCTGTACCTACTGAGGAGCCTACCCTGGGCTTTATTGGCATAAAAGGTGATCAGGGAGTATCATTTCCCAAAAGGGGATATCAGGCCCCTGGAAGGGCCCTTTTCCTGGGCAGAACAGGCCGGGGGTTGGGAGGAGAAAAGAGGACTAGAGGACACAGGGGGGGAACGCAGGAACAGGCAGGCAGCTGTGTGGACAGCGCATGAACACCTCAGAGTCCAAGCTAGGGAATGGAGAAGGTGTGAAGACCAAGGGTGGTGGACAGCACGATGCCCAGACTCGATCTTCACTGCTGCAGAGGGTCCAAAGCAGTGTGAACGTGAACACACCTACGTGTTACAAAGCTTGCTTGGCCTGCAGTGTGGAAAACAAATAAGAATCAAGGACCATAGAGGGGACACTGGTCTAGAGGCCACTGGAATGTTCGAGGGGATAGCTGTCACCCTGGATGGGTGGGGGGTGAGGAGACCTGGAAGAGCCCAGGTGGGCACCGGTGAGCCTTCCCACAGCACTGAGGGCAGAGACTCCAGAGCTGAGTCTGCCAGGGAGATGGAGCTGCCACAGAACCCATCTGCTCAAGCCCTGGAACCCGGCGCCTCCGAAGTGACTGTATTTGACAATATGGAGTCCTCCGTGATCCAAGACCCATCGTGGATGCCAGAAGCACAGAGAGCACTGAACCTCTTTATACTACTTTTTACATCCACATATATATAGTTTAATGTGTAAATGAGGCACTGTAAATGATTAATAACAGCTAATAATAAAATGAAACAATCATAGCCATATACTCTAATAAAATTGCCGACATCATTACTTTTTTTTTTGAGACAAGGTCTCATGTTGTAGTTCAGGCTGGCCCTGAGCTTACTACATAGCCCAGGCAAGCTTCAAACTCACAGCAATCCTCCTGCCTCTGCTGCCTGAGTGCTGGGATTACAGGCATGAGCTACCATGCTCAGCACTGTGGCAGGTGGTACTGATTGCTGGTGGGCATGAGTCACCACACCCGATAGTGTGGTATGTGGTTACTGGGGATCAAACCCTAGCCCTTGAGCTTGCAAGACAGACGCCAGAACCACGAGCTAAATCCCCAGCCCAACATCATTACTTTTGTGCTTTCACTGAAAGGATCCTTCAGACAGAAGCTGTGCAATTCTCCAGCAGTTACTCTGGTGCCTACGAGGGCTGTGGAGCACTGAACAGGAAGGAAACACACACGGCACATAAACACTGACTAAGGCATGACCCATGGTCAAGGTATGTGGGGGGAAAAGGGGGTGCAATTCCGTCATCCTACTCAGGAGCATAAAATTTGAACCTTATGAACTATTCATTTCTGGGATTTTCTATTTAACACTTCTATGCTACAGTTGACCACAGGTAACTGAGCTGCAGAGAGGAGCATTGTAGGTGAGAGGTGCTATAGTATGAGTCCTATAGGGGTGATTAGATGAAGTGTCTTAGTCTAGGTCCTGATCTCAGACCTCCCAGCTTCAGAACTGCGGGCAAAGCTATGTGTTTTGTTAGGCCTGTATGTGTCTTGGTGAAGCGCTGCTCCTCATGAGTTGCCATAGGGACACTTGAAGCTGTGCTCAGCAAGGCAGGGGCATCCAAGAATAAAGGGCTTGGATTCCTTCAATGACCAGAGAAAATGTTATAAATGCATTCTGGCCAATGAACTGAGCAGCAATTTTTTTTTACCAGAGCTGTAGATAAAATATTAGAGAAAAAGAGCCACGAGAAAGCTAAGTATAACTCTATTCACTGAGGGAATCAGAAGTAGAAACCTTGCCAGCATGGGCGTGTCACAGGTATGATGCCTGTTGGGCTACAAATATTGAGTGGTACCAACTGCCATCAGTCTCTGGAGTGAACGTGGGTTGGAAAAAAAAGATGTGAAAATACAGATTAGCAAAGGAAAAAATCTATGTTTACCTGTCACATGCTTGCCTACCTCTCCGTCCCTTCTCCATCATCCACCTGCCTTTACTCTGCACACGGGAAGCTCTTATCATCATACCCTGCATCCCTAAGTGCTGCTGCACTCTTGCCCTAGACCAAAGAGCTGTAATTGTTAAAATTCTTTTTCAGGTGAAATTTGCATACAGTCAAATGAACAAACTCTTGAAAATTTTTAAATGGTTTCATTGAAGTCCAGTTGTCATAAGGTAAACTGAATATATTTGAATATATGCTTTGCTAAGTTTTGATCTATACACATATTCACAAGACTGGATACTGAGGTCACCAGAATGAGCTTATTTATCACCTGCAAAAGGTTTCTTAGGCCCTTATATAATTTTTCCTCCTGACCCATCCCAGACAACCATGCAACTACTTTTGTCACAAGCTTCATTTTTATTTTCTAGATTTTTGTATAAATGGAGCCATATGACATATATTCTTTCTCTACATGTTTTTTGAAATTCAGCATAATTATTTTAAAATTCAAAATATTTATTCAAAATATAATATTTTGAATTATAGTTAAAGGTAGAACATTAAACATTTCAAATTTGAATGTGATTATATATTCAAATTAAATTATAGTTGAAATTTTACATTATTTGGTAATTATTTTCATATATGTAATCAATACCACCTAACATTTTAATGGCTTTTGTTAAGCATTCCATTATCTTTTAAAATAGATTTGAATAATAAAAAAATAAATATTAAAAATAAAAATTTCCTATGCTCTTCATCCCATCTCTTCCCACCTCTTTCTACTTCTCTGGGGGATTTCAAGTACCCTCAGAACAAGTTGCTTGAAATGTTCCATAGTTCATTAATTGTTTTTCCTTGGAGAGTTATCTGAATACTTTTATAGCAGTGTCTTCAGTTTGTTAGTCTTTTATTTTTTCCTCGTAGACATCAAATTTCATCTGTTAATGCATTTCAGTGTATTTTTTATTTCACACAGTACAGTTTTTATCTTTCAAGTCTAGGTCAGTTTGGGTCCATGTGTACTTCCACATCTTCACTGAACTCTTTTGCCTCATGGAATATAGATCTGAGCTAATTCTTTTTCTGTCTTTTCTGCTAATTCTATTCTGAGTGTCAATTTTTGGTCAGTTTTCACTGGTTGATGTTTCTTTTTTGTGGGTGGTATTTTTCTGCTTGTTTACATGTCCAGCAATCTTTGATTGGATACCAGACATGGTGGAGTTTTACCCTTTTTAATGGCAGATGGTGTAAATATTCTTGAGTGTTACCCTGGGATGCATCTGAGTTACTTTAGTGCCAATAGAATCTTTAAAGTGCTGCTGTAAGATCTCGCATGTGTAATCCCGACCATGTTCAGTCCTGTCCTCCACCACTAAGACACTGAGAACGCTTTTTCTGTGTAATCTGTGAATTATAAGGTTGCTCAGTCTGAGTAGAGGAAACAAGTACTATTCCCGGCCGTATGCAGCGAACTTTCCATCCAGATAGCTCCTCTCCCGACCACACCAGTTGTCATTTACTTTAAATGTGGAAGGACTCCCTGCTTACCTGTACCCCTTTCCTGCTGGGTGTCTCTCTCCTCTCCACTGCTCTGGTATGAAAACTGTAGCCACCTTGCCCTACTTGAACTCTCACTATATTGAAGGTATTTTCCAGGCCTCAGACTTTCCCTAAGTTGTAAACTGAGACAGTCGTACAACCCACCTCAGTGCTTCTTGCCTCTCTCCTCTCTTGTTGCCTTTCATTGCCTACCGTCTGATGTCCAGCACTTTTATTTGCCTATTTTTCCATTTATTGCATTAGGCATGGAGATATCTCTGTCATTCCATCTTGGCTAGAAATGAAAGTTTGAAATTCACAACTGTTAGTGTACAATTTGTAAAATTCTGACAAATATCTTCATTCACCTGCAGAACCCAAACCCCAATTGAGCTAAACAGAAAAAAGATTACCATACACCAAAAGTTCCCTCATTTCCTTTCCAGCTGAACTTGCCCTAATTCTCGGAGAAGTCACCTTGTGACATTTTTTTTTTAGACAGGGTCTTGCTTTTGTAGTTCAGGCTGGCCCTGAACTCAGCCTTGAACTCACAGCAGTCCTCCTGACTCTGACTCCCAAGTTCTGGGATTACAGGCCTGAGTCACCATGCCCAGCACTGTGGTATGTAGTACTCATTGTTACTAGGTGTAAGTCTCCATGCTCAGCATTGTTGTATGTGGTCACCAGGGATCAAACCTGGGCCCTTACACTTGTAAGGCAGGTGCCAGAAGCACTGAGCTAAATCCCTGGCCCACTTTGTAACTTTTATATCATAGATTAGTTCTGCCTCTTCCAGAACTTCAATAGGTGAATTATGTAGTATGTGTTCCTAGTACTTTCATTCAGCATTGTTTTTCAGAAATCCACATTTTTGGGGGTTGCTCTTTTTTTCATTACTGAGTAGTATTTTACTGCATGACTCTGTCACAGCTGCTGTGTTCATTTTCCTGTTGATGGACACCTGGACTGCTTCCAGCTGGAGGCTATTATGAATAAAACTACTATGAAGAAGTCTTCTAATACAAGTCTTTATATGGATGACTGTTTTCCTTTCTCTTGAGTAAACACCCAAAAGCAGACTGGCTGGGTCATTAAAAAGGCATTTATTTAGTTTTATAGGAAACAGATTTCTTCCCCAAAAATGGTCACAGCATTTTACACTACCACCAAAAACATAATAGCATTTTTGTTCCTACCCATCACCGATAACATTTGGTAGTTATCAATACTTTTAACAGAACCATTCTAATCTATTGTGTCATAGTATCTCTCTGTGGGCTTCATGACATGCCCCTGATGACTAAGGATGTTGAGCAATTTTTAATGTTCTTATTGACCATTCATGTCTCATCCTTTGTGAAGTGTCTGTTCAGATCTTTTGCCCAGATTGTGGTCACTTTTAATTTTCAAAGTTCCTTGAAAATACTCCATTGAAAAATAGTCTGCTGTGTTAACAATAATCTAGACATATGCATGGATGTCTGCCCAAGAAATCACTTTTATTTCCAGAGATGGGGAAAGAAACAAGTTCCACCCATTGTATTTGCAAATCCGCTCTTTGTCTCTCTACAGATGGCCATTTTCTAGAAATTTTATTTTGGATATTTTCAAATTTACACAGAAGTACAAAGAATCATAAAATAAATCCCAGTTAACCACCATCAAAATTTAACCAACATTTCACTGATTTTGTTCCATGTACTCTTCCCCACTTGTGTTTTTGCTGGATTTTAAAAAAAAAGAAGTTTTAGGCATTATGTAATTCTACCCATCAACATACCACAATTTGGTTAAGTAGAACTTACGATGTTTATTTAAGACCTTTATTTTGTTCTAAGTATAGGACTGAGAGCTCTTAATGGAACACGGTCCAGGTCCAGCCTGGGCTTAGCCTTGCTGAGGGAGCCCTGTCACTTGGAACAAACTCACAAGCTTTATTCAAACCACCAGACACATGTCTTTGTAATGCTGGCCCATAAAACCAGCTGTTGCCCTTGGCTTCTCCACAGAAGAAAAAAGTAACATACAATATATTTTTTATAAAAAATTATAGAAGATTAAGGTTTTCCTAGTCTGCTTTAGAGAGGGCAGTATGGGTTATTCTCTTTACTCTCATGTAATCGAAGGTTTTGAGTTTGTGGGTTTAGATCTTAGTGAGCATGAAACCAGTTTGCATCTCTTCAGACACACAGAAGAGGATGTGATCAAACCAAATGCCTCCTTTCTGTCTTGTACTGCAGAGCATCTCTACTCCCTGCTGGCACCTGTCCTGGTCATTCATTGTTTTGAGGGGGCTGTTTGTGCCTATAGAGTTTTAGCCGCATCCCTGGCTTTTCCCTACTCCCTTCCAGGCCTCCAGGAGTGACAACCCAAGATCTCCAGATATTGCTAGAAGTCCCCTGGCAGGAGAAGGGGACAGAACCACCGCTGATGGTGAGCTCCTATTGCATAGTGTGGCTTTGAGCAGCAGCAGATCAGTGCCTTAGACAACTGTCAGCTCTCAGAGCCTCAGTCTCCCTCCTGGTGACATAGGACTAAGCATCTGTGAACACTAGGAGGAGTCATGTATTGGCAGCAGTCGGAGTCCTACTCAGTCAGCAGACACAGGAAAGTGGTGAGAGTCCTACGCCTCTATGTACTTATTGAAAGAGAAGTAAGGGGCCAGGTGTGACCCACACCCCAGCCCTAGGCCAGGACCCAGTGTTCCCCCATGCGGGCGAGCTCCCTGGCCTCAGGGAAGGAGGACCCACACTCGTCGGTGACCAGGCATACAGTAGAAGCTGGTCATTACCACCTCTACTGGTGACAGTGGCATAAATGGTACATGGCTGGTGATATGTGATATGAAACACACTGGTGGGAAGTAAAGACAGCATGGATGTCAAAAGCATGTAAGATTTGTTTTTAAAGCCCACATCTGTGCTTACTGCATGTATGGCACTAGGCACTCAGCCTCTCTGAGTTCCATGCCAATAATCACTAATGTGTGTATCATCTTAAAAATATATAGTGTTTAGCTTAAGCTCAGAACAAGGGAGCACCAAAATATTTCCTCTAGCATTTATTAAAGAAATTATTGTTATTTCAAATAGTCCAGATAAGCGCTGAAACAAAGTGGATCTATCAGAAATAGCAAATGGTCAGCACTACTGGAAGAGGAGAGAGGACTCAGAAAGGAAGAGTCAGAGCTCAAGAAAAAGAAGAAAGCCAGACACTTCGTCCGTCCACGAGGGAAGGCTCTCTCAGGGATCGCGGAGGTGAGAGGTGCCATACATACCGGTCATGTCATACACACAAGAGGATATGATTGGCCCTGAATCGAGGACAGGTTTTCAGACTCTGTAGAGACAATTTAATTTGGACACTGTAAGAATTCAAAATGGTCATGTCAGGCTGAAATGAGGGGCAGATTTGAAACCCAAGCCTGTGGAAAGACCAGAAGGTAAAAATAATAAAACGAAAGCCACTCCCCTGCCCATGGCATCTTGTGTCTAGCTCATGTGGTCTGTCTGTTCCATTTGGCGCCTTTATGAGGTCCCCTGCGAGCCGAGCTTTGAATTTTCCTGCATTAGTCTCAGTTCAGCCTCTCGGAACCTGCGGTTATTCGTAAATTACCAAGGAAACTCCTCATCTGAAGTGGGAGCCTCCTCTATAGGCTATAAATACAAAGCAATTAGCTTCTTAAGTGCCTTATTATGAAAAGTATAGAAGGACTCCTATGTGGACACACCAAGTAGAGGATGGAACTCCAGAAAGGGAAGGCTTTCTTTTAAAGTTGAATTTTTATAGAACCCAAGAGGTGGGAGAAACCCATAAGAAATGAAATACTTTTCAATCCACAAATCTGGGCATCTCTTTTATTATATTCTCTGTTCTCCAAGTCCTTGGTACAACCATAGGACTCAGAGCACCCAGCCTGGCGGTAGTTATCCAAACAAAAGCACAGGGGTCTTTAGGTGATGAGCAATTAGCTGGAAATAAGTTGTTAAAGGAAAGTAGAGACTGTAGCCCTTGGGGAAAGTAATCTGATTATGTTTACTACATTTAAGAATGTACTGCATGATCTAGCAATTCTGTCTTGGGAGATTCGTTCTCTAGGAGATACATACAGAAAAGCAAGGTTTGTGAATAGCTGTTTGTTGTTGCAAAGCTCCTAACCACTGTAATGTTATTAGTGAAATGGATGGATGGATCACAATGTGGACTCAACTATTTTTAAGTGAATTTAAACCATGTAAGTTAGAGTTACCTACACTGGCTTGAAGAATTACCATGGAAATAGCAAATTGCTGAGGAATTTTGTTTAAGTGCCCCATCACAGTAAACAAACAAAAAAGAATAGAAAGAAACTAAAGCATGGAGCTAAAGAAAAATAGGAAAGAAGGAGGAAGAGAGGCAGATGCCAGCTCTCCTGTTCCAATCCTCTGCCCCCCACATGGCCCTCTGATGAAGCTGGTACAGTCTGGAGGTTCTGTCAGGTCCAAGCCCACTCAGGAACCAGCCACTGCCTGCCATGTTCCAAGCACAGCCACAGCCATGGTGAGCAGGTTGTGCCAATGACAGAAACACCTAAGAGATCAAACAGGAAGTAAGGACCCTGAGGGGAGTGAACTTGGAAGAGAAACTCCTCCAAGACCACAGAGATGCAGGGGAGGCAAAGAGGCATACCGGGAGCTAGCACTGTGGAGGCAGAACGAATATTTCTTCGGTTTCTCGCCCTATAGGTGGCCCGTCACAATAGCCACGACTAGTATAATGATGTGATGGTGTAGTGAAAATGGTGATGATGTTTAAGAGGCTTATGATTGTTCAAGGGGCCTTTTCCATGTTGTTATCAATAGCTCCTAAGGTATCAAACACCTGCATGCTGAATACCACGCTAGCATTTAACAGGCCTTGTACAATTAAACCATTACCGTAGATCAACTAAGTTTGTGATCTCTTTCATTTTATAGATGATGAAATTGACACTTGAGAGGTGAAATAAATGAGTCTAAGATCACACATCTAATACATAAAAGATCTGGAACTGGAAACAAATTCTAGCCCCACCTACCCCTTGTGTGTCCTTCCACTGTCCCTGCTGACTGAGTCCATCCAGCCTCCATTTGGAACCACTCGGTTTTGTCTGGACTCCTGAAGACGTGTTTCTAAACAGCATTCTATGTGTTGTTTTGGCGGCCCTACACCAAGGTGAAGTCTGTGTCTCTACCATGGATATCTGGGTAGACTCTGGGCTGCTGCCGCCAACTGCATGACAACAGCAGAAATGACGCCATGTGAGCTCAGAGTCTGAGCTCCCAACGGAGCCCAAGTTTCCTGTCATCACAGCCGCTGCACCAGACCTGTAATGCAAGAAATCTGCAGAGGGTTCTGCCTCCCATCTGTTGGATTCTTCCCAGTGGAAGCCTAAACACTGTAAAACAGAAAGCTCCCTTCTCTACCAAGTTCCACCAAAATGCCAGATTCCTGTGCAAAACAAAGCGCTGGTTTGGCCTGTTACAATAGGTAACCAGAATGTGTATTGGCTTTAAGTCCCAGTGATGGGTATGCAATCATTGTGAATGAATAAATGAATGTATGAATGACATATCCAAATCTCAGCCCTGCCTAGCCTAATGCATGCAGGTAGAAACGCCTTGTAAACCACACAGTCCTGTCTCTATACAAGGCTCTCTTGCAGGAACTGCTTGGAAGAAACAATTTGCATTGTGATTCATAACATTTTCAAGAGAGGAAGAGCTGGAGAGGAGCCATCTAACCCTTGGGGGCCGAGCCGATCAATGATGAGATGAGAACGTCCCCAGGAAACTCACTTCTGCTGTCTAATTTGGATTCCAGAGCTGAGTTGAGCACCTGGAACTGAACATCCTCTGTAGAATACAGGAAAGGTTGCGATTCCCAGCCAAGTCTGTCCCCTGGTGTCGACAGTAATTTGATGTCTGGCAAAGAGAGGGCACCTTGTATAGCAAATGCACAAATAAATTTCACCGCCTAATTAGAAGCATAACGGAAAGCTAATAAGCTGGCCCCCTGCTTTGCGAGCCCATGCTCGGTGCGTGGGCTGGGCACAGGTTGTGTTGGCAGGACTGGCTGTGTCCACCAGGTTCCATGAGCAGAAGAGAATAAAACCAGCACAACACCTGCAAGACATTCTGTGAACCGCTGCTTGCAGAGAGCTGCTGTCTGTTCCTCTAGTTCATTGTGCTGATAAAAATAGTTCTGTTTGTTTAGCTTGTGTCAACTCTACTGTTGTTCTCTTGAAAGCAAATGAGACCCAGGAAAGCATATCCAAGCCATATTCTACTGCTTTTGGTGGTCCTGTCCCTTAGAACAGCGCCCCCTGCTGTCTGAATGAGTGGATGCCTATTGCTTTTCCATTGTAAAATGGACTGAGGCCAAGACTCTAAAAGGTGTCCCTGTCCTGAGTCAGTTCACCACTGGATAGAAGCTATCCCTGACAAGATCCTGAAAAGGACCCATCAACTGGTAGCAGGTCATATGACTACTACTGAGATCCGGGAGCAAACTGCTGCCCGTTATATTCTCTGCTCTGAATAGCTCATTCTAAGCTTGGCCAGCTCTGAGTGGTTTTAAAGACATAAGACCAGATGAAGCCAGGGTGCAGTCATCTCAGGAGGGGTGCATGGGGTGCACCCAAGTCTTTCCAGGGCTTGGCCTGTGGGAAAAAACAGGGTCAGGGCTGTAAGGGACGAGGAGCCAAGAGAGTGCTTTGATGATCAGTGTTTAGAAAAGACCTGGGCTCTTAAAGAGCAAGAAACACTAACCGCTGGACACATTCTAAGTAAAATGATCAATCTCAAGCTATCATTTTCATGGGAGGAGGCATGTTTACAACAAGTCTTGGATTCAATGAGTTCCAGAGCGGTTTTTCATATAGTTGGTCCATCCAGGGTTAAATAAAATTCTTATGTTAAAACTTTTAAGTTTAGGAGCTGAGGATTTAGCTCAGTGGTTCTGCCACCTGCCTTGCAAGCACAAGGGCTAGGGTTTGATCCTGGTAACCACATACAACAATGATTGGTGTGGTGACTCACACCCACCAGCAATCAGTACCACATACCACGGTGCCAGGAGTGGTGGCTCACTCCTGTAATCCCAGCACCCGGGAGGCAGAGGCAGGAGGATTGCTGAGTTCAGGACCAGCCTGAATTACAAATCCTGTATCAAAAAACTAAAAAATAAACTCTTAAGTTTAGGACCAAGGATTTAGCTCAGCAGCACAGCACCTGCCTGGCAAGCACAAGGTCCTGAGTTTGATCCCTGGCACAAAAAAAAAAAAAAACAACCTTTTAAATTTAAAGGTTTGGCTGAGTTTAACTTGTAAGTCGTGTCATTTTATCTCATTTTATCTCCTCAAAGAGCTGTTTTTGAGAGCACATTACATATTGGTATGAGTTTCAAAAAACATCCATTTGGGCTAAAATGGAAAAGGCCAAAAAAGACACAGGTGACTTTCATGATAAGCAGAATCCTTCACTTCCTTCACATCTGGGTGACACAGCTGCACAGATGAGCCCACCCTGACATCACACCACACCACCCACAGGACAGCCCCTGGGCACAGCATATGGGAAAGTCTCATGCCCAACACTTTCTGTTGGCAAGCTGGAGAAAGACCCATGAACACACACATGTGTTTGGCCCAGGCCTGAAACCACTATGACATAAGAAGGGTACGAGAGAACTCGACTCTAGACCTGTCTTTGGCAGCTAGAGTTGTTTCATGAGCTATCACTTTGCCCTGTGTCTTGGTTTAGATGCACGGTGTCCCCCAGCCTCAGGCGTTCAGGGGACCCACCCAGCGATGAGCTCAGAGCCAAATGTGCTGCCACAGGGCACGTCACTGTTTGCATCTTGTCCTTCCCTGGCTCCTTGCACCTCTCTCTGCTTCCTTCCTGGCTGCCATGATGTAAGTGACTTTCTGCTACCACCTGCTTCCACCATGACTTCCTGTCTGGGACCCAGCTCAACGTAGACTGAGGGCCACAAACCTGAACTGTGAGCTACAGTAAGATTGTCCTCCTTTAAGGTGTGGGAGTCAGGTTCCGTGTCTCAGCAAAGGGAAAGTTGATTGGCCCACCGCTCTAATCTTCATTTTTCCATCTGTAAAATGGGCAAAAACAGTAACACTAGCCTCTTTCCAGGATGTCCTTGAAGATAATGTGCAGTAAGGAGTCCAAAGTTCAGCCCAGCACTGAACATCTATGCAAGATTGACATGAGTCAGCTTCCTCTGCGTCAGCTGGAAGAGGAGCTAGGCGGCTCGGACTGGCATAGACAGTTCCTTGTGGTGCCCATCAGAAACAAAAATCTTGAGAGAAGGTTGGAAGAGTGGCAGTGCGTGCTACAAGTACAGGAGCTTGGCCCTAGGGGTGCCTGCCTGGTGGGAGCAGCAGCGTGGACACGAGGCCACACTTACAGGACCTCCAGCAGATCCGTGAGCCTGGAGAGAGGCAGCAAAGGAGTCTGCAGACTGGAGGCTGGATCACAAGTTGGAACCAGGCCCAGGGGTTTGGGTGGGAGAGCTAAGCAAGACAGAATAAAGCCTTGGGGAGCAGAGGCCCTCTCAAAGCTAAGATTAGGAGAGATGTGAGGAGTTTTGCAGAAAGAGAGAAATTATGGCATGGAGGTTGACCAGCTGGCCACCGTCTTGCCTGAAATTAGACAGAGCAACAGGTAACGTTTTAATTACAGATCACAGGCCTTAGATACTGTTAAAAAATGAAATAAACCATGAGAGCGATAGAAGCAAAAGAATGGCGCAGACATCCTCCACACACACACATTATGTTTGACAAAGACTATTTCTGTTTGTCATTTTGTGAGGGTTTAGGTGGAGGAATGGGCGATCTTAAGGAAATGGCTCCCATTATGAGCATCACCTCTGAAAGGAGACACATTCATCTGAAAGTGATATCTCTTGCCTGTGACTCTGAATGGAGGGACAGACTAAAATGTTTTAAGAAGTCCTATCCCCTCCCCCCCAGAGTCCCCTCCCAAGTTACCCTAACTTCACATCCTCAGGAAACACGTGGATTTCCCTGCATAGAAACCAAGAACCACAGCATGAAAACGTGGCCATGACCTTTCCTCACTAGCAGGAATCCCAGGAAACCCCATGGCCTCCAGTCTCTGGGCATATCAGTTAGGACTTTTGGGAAGGTGCTGACCGTGTTCCCACAGAGAAGGGCTGGGGCCCGTGTGTCACTGCAGTCATAGAGACAGATGGGAGAGACAAAGAACCAGGTAATTTGCAGAGTCAAGTAGCTCTCTCTCTCTCTCTCTCTCTCTCTCTCTCTCTCACACACACACACACACACACACACACACACACACACACCAACACACACACTTTTTCATCTGAGGAAACCCACTCAGGCCACCTCCTGCCCTGGTTCACAAGATGAAGATTCAAAGCCCTGACTGAGAGGGTCTGAGCGACTGTACTGGTCACATGTTCACAGAGGGTCACTGGTCCATCCAATAAGATGCCTGTTGGTTCTTCATAAGGAAATAAATGTGCTGTCCTCTTAAGAAGGAGAAAGTGCTAACAATAACGACCCTGGCTACAAATGCCTCGATCACACAGAGCCCAAGGGTGGCTTGCAAGCCCACGTCTCAGAAGCTTTCTGTTTCCCTGAAATTACATTTCAGTAGATAAAAAGCTCAATGAGCTTGCTTCATGATGCGAGAAAGAATTTCATTCATTGATTCCTTCGCCAAATATTTGCAGAGAACCTACTCCTTTCCTAGCACAGAAACCTGAGCGCAGAAAAGGTACCAGAAATGTACTCTCCAAACCCTATATCAAAGCACTGGAAATCAAGAAAGGTTCCAGAATGTGAAATGGAAAACTAGAAAACCTGAAAATGTGAGGTTTTGGCCATGGGGGAAGGGAGAGAGTGCTAACCGAAGTCGGATCTACTGTCTCAGATTCCACTGTCGAGTTATTCAGGGCACCCATTACCCTAAGGGGAAGAAACTCAACCCCGATTTCATCTCTCATTTTGAGACATTATTGCATCTCTACCTTAATAGTGCAAAGTCTATATTTGGATGTTAAAAAAAAAACTAGATTGGATGGGAAAAATAGGCGAGATATAAAAGTTACTAATTTTAACACATTTTTTATAATGAAGGCGCTGCTTTGAAAATCTTCTGTTTCCACATATGTGGCTGATTTAGCTTGACTTATTAACTTCAGTAGAACTGAGAGATGTTTTTACTTCTGACAACTCCTGTATTCTAATGTGACACAGCTCGGCCCACAGCTGTTACAACGACACTGTGCAAGGGGCCATGTGGGTCGACTGAGCTTTAAAATTGAAGAAGGTCATCAAGAGGGCCCGTGCAGCCCCCTGTCCCCCAGCAGTGCAAGCCTTGGCTTACTGACCCAGAATGGAAAAGAAGAGCCCATCACGGCTCTGGAAGATCACGTGGTTTCTGATGGTAAAATCCTCTTCCTTTCTTCCTCAATTTCCAGCCACAGGAAGGACAGTCACACACATGTGACCAGTCATGACATTAACAAGTTCCAGGGGTTACAATCAGGTACCAAAAAGAAGCTGCATGGAAATCCGTTTCCACATACAAGTCTGAGACTCTGGGGAGGGCTCCTGGATGCCCAGTCCTGTGTTCACTTATGGGTCATGGACTCATTTTTGTGACCTGTCCTCCTCTGGGGTCTGGGAGCAGCTCCATGTCTTCAGCCTGGACCCAGATCCCTTGCTCTCAGGCTGGAAGTTACCAGTTTTGGGTAATTTCAGCAAAACCTCAGCTGGATGTGAGGATGGTGAGAATTCTGCTGCAAAGAAGCTCGCTGCAGCCACTCTGATCACAGCTGGACTCCTTCCTCCTCATCTCAAGCAGAAGTGTTTCCAGAGGGATGTTTTATTCTGACACAATGTCGCTGGGCATGAAGGCATCAGGGCAGGCAGCTGGCAAGGATGTTCCTCGGCCTTGGACCACGCGGTTCCTACATAGGCAGGGACTTCAGGCTCCAGCACAGCGTCGCAGGTGGCAGGACTATTTTCACTTAGCCCATTGACACCCTTGACTTTGTCGTGACTCTTTTCTTTAGGAAATGCTGGAGGTGATTTTGGGAGATGTGTAATGCGACATGATTTCTCTTGATTACTTTCACAGGGAGTTTTTTGGGGACAGCAGTCCAAGTGGTGGTGAAGAGTTCATTTTGAAATTTATAGTTTCCCTTGCTGACCGAGTCCTGTAGGAGATGCCAGACTCTAGCAGGTTGCAGAGGCCCCGGAAACACTGTCAGGGCTTTTGAGGAAGAAAGGAAGAGGATTTTACCATCAGAAATCACGTGATCTTCCAGTTATCAAAAAGGGATGGCTCGGATCTAACAATCACACACTAGAACTCCACGAAGTTGGTAAAATCGCACAGTCTCCACGACTTCCCTGTAATTCCTGCTTCTGCCATCCCCGCCTCCTCAGAATGCTGATGTGCAGAAGTTCACAAAGACAGAAACTGCACACTGATCCCACCCAGTGCTCTCCTCTCGTTCTGGAGCCGTTCTGCCGTCCCTCTTGCAGGAGTGTCTTCCAGAAGTGTGATAGAAAGTACCATGAATGCTGCTGCCAAATCCCATGAATGGAGCACCACATCATTATGCACCTCCATCTACCTCATTCATCGGAGCTGGCACCGTGTGATATCTGACTCCTGCCCAAAGTCAAACTGACCGTAAGAGGTAAACATTTTGAATCAGTTCGAGACAGAGTCAGCCATAAAGACTCTCACAGAAGAACTTCCAGAACTGCTTAAAAAAGTGACAAGATCGATGGGACAAGTGTGTGTGTGAAATATGTGTGTGGGGGGGGTATTTTGAAGAGGAGTTGTGGCCATATGTCTTTTACAGTAATAGTATTTTTATTTAAAAATTCACCACAGTTTTGCTCAGACCTCATATAATTAAAATATATCTATGAACTCAACCTTAAACTCATCATGTGAGTCTAAACTGGGAAACAAAATTGCATATGGGTCCAAACTGAACCTCAGATCTGATGGTGTCAGGGACCTAGCACTGGGTGACCCCAAAGGCCCAACATCACACTTTTCCTACCAGTTAGACTGTCAGCCTTGGAAGGCTCTGTGCTCCTAAAGGGTCCCAAGCAAAGATGGACAGCAGTTGACTGGGAGCTGTGTGTGGGCTTATAAATAAAAAACAAAATCTGTCCTAGTATATGAACTGAGCTCTAGTGGGTTTCTAAGTGCCAGACACTATTCCGGAAGTAGATCTCTAGTTCCATGATTAACCTCAGTGGACTCTATTGCCATCTCCCAAAGATGCAATTGAGTCACTCTACAGACAGTGAAGATTTAGACTGAGCCTAGCATCAAGGACCTGAAGGACCCACTGGCCTTTCCTCAGAGAGGGCCATAGGGAGGCTGAGGAGAGAAGACAAGTGGGGTGCTAGGCCCAGTTAGCTGCAAATCATCTTATGTCAGGCTCTGTGTTACTGTGGCCAGGCTCAGAGTTGCATGTGGAGAGCTCTCTTGAGGGCTCACATGATCACAAAGAGACAGTGTGTTCAAAATCCAGAGAACTGGCACAGCAAGCACTCTTTGTTTTCACCACAGTGAACGCAGGGACATCAGCACAACAAGCAGAATTAAATGTAAAAATATATCAGCAAAAAAATGGCTGACTTGACTACATTCGTTTCCACCATGAAGCCAGATCCAATGCCTCTCCCTTCCTTGGAAGAGCCACACTGATGTCCCCACTGCTGGATGCACCTCTGCTGCCCATGTTCCACCTGATAGCTGAGTAGACGCTTGCTTCCCTGCTCTACCCTCCCAGGGCTTCTGCTTCCAGAAGATCCTGAGGCCCCAGCCCTCAGGCTGGGGAGAGGAGGAGAGAAGAAGAAAGGAGGGGAAGGGAGGGGAGGGGAGGGGAGAGGAGGGGAGGGAAGGGGAGGGAAGAAAACCACACATTTTATGCTACAGTATAATGCTTCCGTAAAATTTTATGCTACAGATTTTTGCCTAAATCACCTAAACACTCTTGTTGATTTGAGGAAATGTAACTGGCTCTTAAATATTGTGTTTGATCCACTCGATCTTGCTAATTTCTAACTCACGCTCGTGATTTCATTGTAGATTCCTTGGATAGCTCTATGAAGACTATGGAGCCACATTCCATTAGTATATCAGTCAGTATTTTTTGGAGATACAGATTTAATCCAAGATGCACAAGTATATAAGAATTTATGAGACTGCAGAGTCAGGTGTGGAAGAGTGTGAAAGGGCTTTCAGTGAGAGCTGAAGGACCCAGGCAAAGGTCCAAAGCTCACAGTATTGCCCCCATGTGAGTCCATATCCAGGTCTGCAATGGAAAGTGATGAGTCTGTGCAGGAAGCCAGGAGATGACATTCAAGGTGAAGAGAAAGCCTGGAGCTCCTCCAAAGAAACAGAAGCGAGCCTTCCTTCTTTGTTTCCCTTTCATTCCATTGAAGTGACAAGCCCATTGGTTGGTACCACTCACACCCCAGTGGATCTTCTATCTTCATCAAATCCCACACCACACCCAGAGTTCTGCTGGCCCAATTTGTTTGGGTGTTTCTTACTCAAGTTGACACAATCAGTTAACTATCAGGGGCAGTAGCAATGTGATTTCCTCACTGAGAATCATTATACTGCCATTTCCTTTCCTTCTTATGAGTAATTCCTCAGGACTATGTTGACCAAGGTGTCTGCTATGAACATCTTCATGTCCTAGCTCCAGACATAAAGAAATGGCACTCAGCATTTACCTTTATGTTTCAGGGCTTTTTCATCTTCCTTTATTGCATCACAAAATTTTCTTGTAGTTCAAATTTGGTAACAATAGTTTGTGTAGTTTTTTAATAGATGCAGAATTTTATTCAGCATCTCTTGAGATCATCACAAGTTTTTTTTTTTTGCTTTTAATTGATTAATACAGTAAATTCCATTGATTTTTCCAAAGGAAGACCACCCTGGCTTTCTGGGAGGAAACCCAACTAAGTCATGACACATGAAATGTTTTTTGTGTTATTTGGGCCTGTTTTGGAGATATTTTCTACAGGATTTTTGTGCCTATCTCCATGAGAAAGATAATAATTACCTAAAAATACGTAATTTTTCCTTTTTCGTTGTTCTTGTGTTGGTTCTGGTGTTAACATGACAGCAATTTCATAAAATATGTTGAAAATATTTCCTTAAGCATTTGTCCAAGAGGGAATTATTGGCTACTGAACTATTGGGTGGAACTCCCTTCTCAAATCATCTAATTCAGCTGGTCTCTTTATGAAAAGAATTTTAAGCACTGATTCAACTTCCTTAATTATTTTAGAACCATTTGCTCTGAAGTCTGCTGTGATAAGTTATATTCTTCCTTATACTTTACTCATTCAATTGAAGACTTCAAATTTATTGGCATGCATATTTTATTCATAATTTCCTCATCAGTTTTAACCTCCACATTATCATTTTATTTCTAAAATCATTTATTTGTGCCTTCTTTATCCATTTTTCTTAATTAATTCTGGAAGAATTTTGTCTGCTTTATTAATGATCTTAGAGTAATTTGGCTTTGATGAATCTTTCTTATTGTATGTTTATTTTCTATTTCATTAATGTATAGTCTTCCTTACTGTCTTCTTGATACCTTCCTTGAATCAGAACCTTGATTCTTTTTCTCTTTTCTTAGATTAACTTGTCATTACCCAGTCTTTTTCTTCAGTAGTCTAAGTGGATTTCTGTGTACATTTTTAGTTTCATTCTACATACAAGGATAGGTATAGATTAGTCACCCAACAGTTCTAAGCAGGGGATACAATCCTTTGTGTTTACTTTTTCTATAAATTGTTTGGAAGAATAATTTTAAGATTTCAAATATCTGTCTTTTTCTAGTGATATTTCTGCCATTGATCCCTAAATGAGTTATAATGTGGTTGACCCTGGTGACCTGTAGGGGAACCCCTCTGAACCGTCCCAGAATTGCACAAAGGCAGCACAGAGGTTCCCAAACTGGGTTCCTGGTGAATACAACAATAGTCTATTTTTAAAATTCCTGGTGCTCAAGCCACATCACATTCCAGTGAAAGTAAAATGTCTGATGTTACTCACTTCTACTCACTGATGAAGTGCAATGAAAGCTCAGGTTTGAGACATGGTGATATGCTTTCAAAAACGACACGTGTACTTTCTTCAGTTTGGCTGCAGAGTTCCAAATATGCTCTGAGATATCCTTTGTCAATAAATCATATCTTTTCTTTTCCTCTTTAACCAGTCATTGGAAGACAGAGGGGTCCTGGGATGTGCTGTCTTCTTGTAGTGCTCTAAAGTGTTTCTTTCTGTTTAAAATCTTTGTTATTACACACATACTACACTTTCTAAGAGAAGCCTATCCGAAATTGTTAAATCATCCTTAAAGACTGTTTGAACTTACCATGGTTTAACTCTCATAATCTATTTTGCCTGATACTAATGTATCAGCTGTCTTTGGAGAGAGTTAATTTATTTCTTTATTCTCTTCTCTTGTGTCCCTACATTAATTTTTAACATATAAACATCACTTCAGTTCTGATCAAACCACTACCAAATGTGAATGTCAGTTTTGTATCAGCTTCTACATGGGTACTAAACCTAACTTTAAACGAATGTTCTAGAAGGCAGACTGTTTCTTAATTGGAGCTAAATTATCCGGGTCAAATTTGTGACGTGACATTCAGTATGAGACTTTCAAAACACATGGTCTTAACAAGCCATACTGCCTGAGTACCAGGACCTGGAAATAATCATTACTTTATGCACTAGATCATTTGACTCCTCACCTCCAGTTTGTTAAAGCATTAAGGTCCTTAACCAACTGCGAAGCCACAACCCTTCACAACAGCCAGGTCATGGTAAACATTTCGGAAGATAAGGTGATAGAACCCTTACTGATTCAAGGGGGCACAAATAATATTAACTCTTTCTCTGGTGGCCACCTCCCTGCAGAGGGCTTGGGAGCCTGTGGTGTAGGGAGCCTGGTCCCCACTCACCCACCCCTGGGTCCCACAGGAGACTCTGCTAACAGGGACCTGAGTTTTAAATCATCTCCTGGGCATGAGTGCTGGAATTCTCTTCCAGGATACAATTAGCACACTCGCAGGCAAGACTGTGTTTAAGAAGTCAGAGTTCAGACAATTCCGAACTTTGAAATGCTTTTACATGCCATCATTCAAATGCTTCATTTTTTTTAGCGATTAATAAATTGTTTTCAAGGCACCTGTTGCCAATATCTAATTTTCATTGAGCATTTTCTGGAGAACATGGCCAAGTGTCAGTGTATAGTTCCTGCTTGATGTTGCGTATAATTTTTAGGATATTCTGAATGGCATGTGCTAATTATTTAGTACAATAGCTAATTTTATGGAGCTGAAAGACTGTAACAGAAGGGCTGTAATTACTTATAATAGGAATGTCTCGTTTTTTGTTAAAACCAAAGTGTGGGAGGCAAAAAAGAAAATAAAGGATAATTTTACACCCTCCTCTGAAGAATGAAATAGTTAATATTTTCAGGACTTTGTTACTAGTAACACTGGAAGACTAACCATATGTCCTAGACTCCCAAGGAAAACACTGTAGCTTAGTGAAATTTACAGCAGTTTCAAAAATACGTGTTTAGACTTTAGTTCCCAAGGCAGATGAAAATCTTTTGTAAAACTGTGTCTAGTGTCAGTCTCCAGCAGAGCAGTGCTGAAAGTTGTGTGTGTGTGTGCGCGCACTCGAGCACACGCACATGCGTGCACACATGCAAGCTGGCTCCAGTTTCCCTAGCTGAGAGAACTTACTCCAGGCTTGTCACAGTCACCGTATCCGACTCGGATGGTTGCTCATCATGTACTAGGAGCGCTTTCCAGATCCAATCTAGGTCTGTCTCATTCGATTCTCAAAACAACCTCTTCAGGCTGAGCAAGCAAGAAAAAAATACACAGAATACATCAGAACTTTCCCATCATCTCAGGGTGATGGCTTTATAGATAGAAATATTAATTTTTCCCTATACTTTCCTATATTTTTCCAATATCCTGTAGTGAATATTTCTCATTTCTAATAGGGAAAAAATACATTATTTTTAAAATATAAGCATCGAGTCATCTTGTTGCCTACGGCAGAGAGATGAACTTCGTTCCCAAAGTCTTCCAGCATCCCTTCGTCCCCTGAATTTCCCATTTAGACCTTCACTCACCGCCTCCCTTCTGCTCCCAGTCATTTTTGTCCCCCTTGGGCCTCCATACCCCAGCCCTATCCCCTTAACATCTGCTTTCTCCTTCCTTCTGCTCTGTTCCTTCCTTCCACACACCTCCATCTTTCCCTGTTAATGTTCATCCATGAGCTAAATCCCACCCTGCAGGAGAACCCAGAGTGCAGGCATCTCAGAGTCCTCACGCCTCTGCAGGAGACAGGATAGGTTAGGCCAGGGCTCCCAGAGCTGCCGCCGTGGAGGAGGAGAGGGACAGAGAACGTACAACCCGATGACATGGCCTCTATCAGTAGAGGTAGAGACAGGTGCCAGGGTGAGAACAGAGCAGGATGGATTGCACAGGAGTCACGGGACAGGCAGTGCTGTCTCCAGGCATGAGGGATGACCCTTCAGGAAGAAGTCACTGGGGAAGACCCAAATTAGGTGGGAAATATGCAGAGATGCTCTGGAGACCCCCCCCCCACCGTCCAGAGAGAGGCAAGAATCAAGACTCCAGGAGACACGGCACCCCAGTGCCTTGGCTCACCAGAAAAGTCCAAGACCATACACTAGGGTGGCTTTAACCTCAAGGAAGAGAAGAGGAAGTGGTGGTTGGAAAGGAAGATAAGATCCGATCTAACTTGAAGGTAGGATGAAAAAGATTTGCTGATGCATTGGGTCTGGCATGAGAGGAGAGGGATGGATCTATTTGGACTGCAAATGAGAAAATAATACATGAGTTATGAAGTACCAAATAGGGGAAGCCACACCAGCCAAGAACTGTGTATACAGCACATGTTCAGCAAAGTTTTCCCCAGTGATCACTACCCCACCGGGTCATCTGGCTTTGAGCTGGCATTTTAAACCCAGACACAAGTTACCTGGCCCCATAAGGAAGTGGCTTCTTGACCAAAATGATACCACATTCAGCAGAGGGAAAAGGAGGCCCAGAAGTTGAAGGTCAAGTCAAGGGATGGGATCAGAATGAACCCATCACACCATCACACACATCAACATGAAGGTAGATACTTACCATTGCTCAACCGCTACCCAAAATGGCAGACAGTGCAATCAGTCTGAGGTAGTGCAGGAAAAAACACAGACAGTTCTTTTAATATTAAAATCCACATTTCAAAAAGGACCTTTCTATTCCCTATTCTGTGACTTCTTTCCTTCCTCTTCTTATTTAGTGAAGAAAAATCGCATTGCAGTTGGCTATGAAAATCTGTCTGTACCACTGACATCTAGATTTCATTTTCCTAATCTTTCCCACAAATCACAGTTCATTTGCTAGCAAAAATTACTCTGAAAACTTCAATTTTCTCCCTTGTTTATTCTTGCCTGTGTTCTAAGGTTGCATTACTTATTGTTAATAAAAACAGTTAAACCATTGGGCTGGCTTTTATTATCAATTTCTGCGTATTGTGAATAAGCCCTCAGTTATTATGTTACTTAAAAAGCATTTGGTAATGTGCTTCAGAAAACAGCTCTACAAACAGTTTATTAGTATATTAATTATATGACTTCTGAACCCTAAAACAAATGTAATGATAATGTGAAATATGTCAGCCTAGTAAGCCAAATGTGGGAGATTGTGATATTCCCCATCCTGTGTGCCAATAATATAAATAAGTTTGTTTTGTTAAGCAGGCATCTAAACTAGCATATTCACTTCCAAATAGCCTTAATATTTATTGTAATGCCAAAGTAATGTCAACATTATTTACAGATTATGAAAAATAATTTAAGGCTTGAACAAACTTGCTGTTGGACTATAACAAGTTTCCTAATCAAGGAAATATGTATTGCAACGCAGTCAGCACACATATCACTGTTTCTAATAATGAGCAAATACAATTAAGTTTTAACTGTTTTAAATCCTGTCAAAATATTTTTCGGTGGGACTAGAATCATGCAATGTACTGAGTCACACTATTGATTATATGATGTAGTCGACATAACCTCACCTTTTGTATCTGAAATTTTACCGTAAATTGTTAGCTTTCCGGAAGAGCAAATAAATCATTATACTAAATATAGGCTGTCAGGTTAGTTCAGTACTTAGCACAACCTTAAAAATTAGGCGTCTTATCTGTGCTTTTTGTAGAACTACTACTTTATTTAGCAATGCATTAAAATAAAGGCTTTTGGATTGGCTTAGAAGGAAACAAAGAAAATGAAACTATGCTGAAATATTTTTTAAAATTACATGCTATACATTAAAAATTTAAATGAGCTCTGCTTAAATGTTTTAGCTTTGGGAGTAGTGGATCAAGTGTGGGGAAAGTGTACCCGATAAAACACTGTTGCTGCCTCAGAGAGAACTCCAAGGGGCTCATTTTCAAGGTGGCTTCAAAAACATATTCACCCCAAGTCCCCGCTAGCCACTCTGGTCACACCAGGGGCAGTGTCGCCTTCTCAGAACTAAGGGCTCCTCTGACTCACTCTAGTTCTCAACACTAACATCTCTTCCTCCTTTGTTTGACTTCACCAGAATTATTTTTGTGTTTATTTGGTTTTTTTTTTTTTTTCCAAACCTCCAGAGTCACATTCCACAGCCGATAGCTTTCATTCGGTTCGATTCTTCTTTAAGACACTCCAACCTGCTCAGTTTTAAAGATGTCTTAATTAGACTAATCCTGATTGGGCTCTTTCCAAAACTCCTGTTGGCAGAGTCCGATTTCAATTAGCATTCTGCTTCCACACTGCAAGTGCCCTTGCACAGTAATTTTTTTTTTTTTTTTTTTGTAATGTGCTATTTTGGATGTCACCACTCCTTAGCATTACCCCGTCTCAGAAATCCTACGGTTCCCAAAATATTCCAAGGCACCAGCATGCAGGAGAATTTTGGCAGTCCCTCTCCCCTGAAACTCAGGGAACAGTTCTGCTGATCAGCGTCTCGCTCACTATGATGGTAAATGTGCAGAGGACTAGGTGTGCAGTCCTCCCCGGCCTCCAAAACTGGGCCTCACCTGTTCTTGTACAGATGACAGGAAGTTGGAACCAAGCATTTGGGGAGACCATTCCTGTCTGTGTCACTGGCAGCAGGCGAGGTGGTTTTTGGGGCCTACACATGTGATAATGCATGGAGTCTCATGAATCCTGCAAGGTGGGTCCCCTGGCCCACTGCACGGCTGAAGATGCCTGGAATTTAGGCAGTTAACTAACTTGCTCAAGACTTCCCAGCCCATAAGTGGCATTTGTGGCTAGGTTTCCCTGTGCTTGACTTTGCCAATATGTACTTCTTGAAGTATCACTGTGTTTTCTCACCAACAACAAAAGGATGAGATATGAATTTGAGTAAAAGTGTAGGGTACTTTGGCCAATTGTATGATGCCAAAGCCTGCTTCCATGCGGCTGCCATCTACTTCTGTTCATAAGTCAGGGACCCAAACTGGGGTCCAGCTCCATGACCCTAGATGAACACACCCCTTTCCTCTAGATGTCACTGAATCACCGCAAGTGAAGGATCTCAAACTGCTTGTCTCATCGGCTCCCTGAGGAGTCACTGAGGTGACCTTGTTGGCTCTTCATCAGTGCTGGACACCATGAACATCAGGGACTCTGAGCAGTGAAGGCTGGGACCACACACTCACACAAGCGTATCATGTTAGATATTCTAGACACAATGAAAGAAGTTTATGGATGGCTGGTGAGAACTGGGTTAAGGTTATAGTTTTGTTCCCATGTTTTCTACAACGGAAAGTAAAGTAGCGTGTGTGGTTGTGAGGTACACTCCCTGAGCAATACATGCAACCCAATTGTGAACCCCTTTAAATGCAGTCTCTGACTACTGGAAACCAGACATTTCCATGGTCTACGGCACTTGGGAGACTTGGGACAATGTCTGGAAACCTCTGGCTGTGATGACAGGAGAGGTGCTGCATCCCAGCATCTGATGAATGAAGGCTGGGGATGTGGCCGAGGACTCTACAATGCACAGGAAGTGTTCATTCAAAGACCAGTCCAACCAGGCTGTCCACAGTGCAGAGATTTGGGAGCTCCAGTGGCGCAATCGGTTAGTGTGTGGTACTTATACAGTGCAGAGATTTGTTTGACTTCACCAGAATTATTTTTGTATTTATTTCTTTTTTTTCTTTCATTCTTTTGAGAATGGTGCAAAGCCCATTCTCAGAGGTCCACGACCTGCGCTTACACAAGCACCTTGTTTATGTGGTCACCATGGCAACCAAAAGTTACTCACAAGTTGTAGGTCTGGACCAGATCCTCTACAGGTCCCCAGGCTGCTCCTACCTGACACCAAACATCCCAAATAAAACGGAACTTTGATTAGCTATCCAATTATTAGCACATAGGAGGCAAGAAAATTTGCTGGAAACAACACAATCACCCACAGGCGAGGCAGTGAAGGGAAGAAAACAGAATTCACCTTCTCAAGGAGGCGGCGGCGTCTGGTTCACGGCATGGTGGGGAGGGCAGCACCATCTGCCATGCGTGGCCCTGCTGGACCTGTTTTGTCAAGAGTCTACAGTTTTGAACACGGTTTGTCTGGCGCCCTTCACAAGCACTACATTAACTCAAGTTCATTTGAAATTCATCATTTCCGAAGAGATACAAGACACTGGAGGTTTAGTTTCCAGGATTTTAAATGTCAGGCATCCAACATGCGCTGTGGAGACACAGCATCTGGAAGGGGGTGTTTTTTAAATTTATCTATAAACAGGAGAGGCTCTTTCAGAACACACACGGCTGAGATGGTACAGGGCTACTTGTCCCAAAACAGAGCTTACCACTCAAAACATGATGCAGTTGCTTCGGGACCATACAGTGGTTGGAATGCACACCCTACCCAAGTTCTTATGCTGAAGCCAAATACCCAGTATGGGCATGGACTCTGGAAGGTGCTATTAGGAGATGAAGACTTTAACCTCCCAAGTGGTATCAGCATCCTTACCAATGAGTCCCAGGGCAGTCTGAGAGCTTCTTTCAGATGTGAAGGCTCAGAAAGAAGCTGCCATCTTAGAACCAGAAAGCTAACCTCATCAGAAACCAAATATTCCAGCATCTGGGCTTCTAGCCTCCAGTACCATGAGCAATAACTTCTGCTGCTTCTAAATTCCACAGTCCAAGGTGCTTTGTTACAGTAGCGCAAATGAACTAAGACAGATCAGTCTCTCAAAACTGGTCAGAAAGAGAGGCCAATGTGAAGCACACACATGTACCCAAAAGAAACTGCCCTTTGGCACTCAAGAAAAATAGTGTCAGGCTCCAGCCACACCAGCCACCTTGCCGTTTCTTGGACACACCCCTGACTCAGGACTTTGGCTCTAGCTGCTCTTCTAGGATGTTCCTCCTCCAGATCCCCACCTCACTGCTGCTCATGACCATTTATGACTTTGTTCCTTCTCAATGAGATCCACACTTACTCTGCTCCTGAGGCGCTCAGTTGGTGCCTTCCTTCCGCTCTTCTCGACAGCACTGCATTTTCCCTCCCTCACTCTGATCTGGCGTTTGCTTGTTTGACTCGCCACACAGTCCCTTATTTATCTGTCATTTTTCATCTCTTCCCCCTTGAGGAATGGAAGGTCTACAGAGAGATAGGGCTTCCTTTATTCACTGGTGGGCGCAGTGCCTAGAGTGTCCCAGTGCATCTTTGGAATATCCTCTCTGGCTTTTGCACCATTCTCAAGACTGTCAGAAAAAAATAAGGAAAGTGCCCATCCCTGTGTGCAAGGAAATTACAACCAAAATGAACCATGAAGCTGTCCCAGGCCTGAGGGTGACACAGACAACTAGAGGGGCTCAAGCTGGCTTCTGCTGTGGCGTTCCACAGACATCTCACTCAGGAAGCCCATCTGGGCAGGATGGGTTCTGCAGATGCTGTGAGAGCCTGGAGAAGGGCAAGCATGCATGTGGCCTCTGCCAAGTCTCCACAGAGGAAGTTGGGTTCTCAGGCCAGGAAGGGGCCTTGGGAAGCAGCCAGTCTCTTGCCAAGTGCCTGATCCCTGCCTCAGCTTCCCCACCAGGTTTTGTCAGCTCAGAGCTCTGCTCTTCCAGAAAGCTCAGCTTTTCTTTGCCCAGAAAGCAGACAGAGCCCCAGGTGGAGTCTCACCATCACCATTGCCCCGGGATATGTGGTGTCACTGCAGGAACACACCCCTGGCATAGAGAAGGCCTACCCAGGGCAGAGAAGTAGTGTTGCTTACTTGGAAGAAAACGCACCAGATGCCAAATAGCAGATGACATGTGATCTAAAGAGGTGACCATGGTTGGGAAAAGGTGTGAGGACCCAGGGAGGGGTGGGTAGGAGAGGAAACCTGGGAGATGAGGGAGGGGTGCTGTTGGAGAAGTGGCAACACAAGGTTCCTCCCTGCCCTTCTGCTGCCAAAGCAGATCTGTGCATGGTGCACCACCACTGTATGGGGCCTTTCAAGAGACAGCATTGAGAAAAGGAGGCGACCTTGTCCATAGACATTGTGTACATATAGTACATATATATATGAATATATGTGCATATACAATATATGCAACACATAATATTCTAATATATATAATTTTTAAAAAGAATTTGTATCATTTTGTAAGAAAAAATATACACTTAGAGTAGGATATTATAATTTAGAGAGTATAAAGCTTCTGCTTTGGGGAAAACTTGATCTACTCTTTCAGTGACAGTGCCCACTTCTGACCTCTAACTGGCCAAGGTGACTGAAGATACTCACAAATTAACATAGAAGAACAAATGCTACCTTGCAAAACCAACCCTGAGGATACTGAGAACTTAGCTCCCACCAGGAGGCACGTCTGGAAGATGGCAGACAACATCAGCACGAACAGTTTCAGAAGAGACAAGAACTGTCTGCACACTGCTGTCTTTGGAATCCGTCACTCCATGTTCAAACTCAAGAGCACAAGGTGACATGAAAGTGTGACATGGACGTCTCTCCTGGATGCACTAGGTGGTCACAGAGCTGGGGAGAAGGAGAGGCTGGTGAGCGAGTGGGGCCACAGACAGGAGCCACACCCTTCACTCAGCCGAGACACTAAAGTGGCCACAGGCAACCACGATGCCCTCTACATGACAAAACATTAGAGAGAGGTTCGGAGTGCTCTCACCACACAGAAATGATACACACTTGAGGAGACGCCTGTTTAACCAGCTTTAAACATTGCAGAATGTACACATGTATGGAAAACCTCACAGCACCTCCTTAATATTGAGGGGCTTTGCATTCACTCAAAGTAAACGAATTTTAAAAAGAAGAGTCATTAAATGGACTCATTCTCTCCCACCACTTCGGAGCAGTTGGTCACAGGCTGCTCCACTGAAGACCAACTGACAGCCTCTCCTGACCTATCACAGAAGAGGGGCTAAAGGGATCACCCCTGCCCCATTCACTTTACAAGGAGTCAACTTTTCATTGTGGCAATTAGCAGCACCTATAGCGATATAAACAGACAATGTGTCCAGGATAAAATAGATCATGAGATGAACTTACCAGACACTCAGTAAGATGTAGCTTTGACCTCCTACAATGAAATACTGTCGATTTGGGTCAATCAACAAACCACCCATCTCTGCTAAGGGGGCGGAGAATGCACAATGGTAAATGCAGAAGTAGCAAAGAGGGCGTTCCACGAGGAGCCTGCTGTCACCCTGCTGTACTGTGCCTGTAAGGTCGCCTTGCCCTCCAGCCAGCTGGCAATGACTCAGAGGGTAAAACACCACTTTGGGTAATTAGGGGAAATTTTTCAAAGATGATGCCTCCCCCCCTTGAAAATCAAAATCGCAGACAGCATAAACAATGTCAAGGAGTGTCTTTCAGCAGCCGATGACAAGGAGAAAAGTTCTGCTCCCAACAAAGGCGACGCACAATGGTGATCTCTTCCGTGAATAGGAGCCGCGTCTGTCTAACTTCGTGCCGCCTCACAGACTGCCAAGTACCTGTGGGCGCTTAATAAATGCCTTTGAAGGGTGATGAATGCCGACATTATTACATCTGCCATTATAGTTTTTAGTGAATGAACCTTCCTTATCAATCTTTACAACCACGATTTCAATAGTGTTAATTCAGCTACCTCCAATACCAAGTGCTTTTCTAAATTCTAGTCCTCAAACCTTGTCAAAAAAAAAAAAAACAATGCATTTGATTCTTGCAGTGTCACCTGCTGGAATCAAAGGAAATCTAACTTATATGCCATCTTCTCAAAGGGCTGCAGCATGAGTGGCTCATAGAGAACATAAAAGAATTATTTTCCAGTTTCCGGTCTGTAGCAATCCTTTAAAATTTCACATGATGTTGAAGACTTCTTTCAAAATGCTATTTGACGTTAGCAATATATGATTTCTGAAAACAAAGAGCTATTGTTTCTAGAAGTGGTTGCCTAAAAAGTAAATACTTGGATCTTGCTTGGGAACTACAAGGCTTTCCATCTCATTTTAATGCTATTTACATCAAGGTAGACATGAAAGTTTTAAAAAAACACCCAGAATCAGACCACTTTTATGGAAACAGAAGAGCAACTGCCTCCACTGTAGTTGTCACTTCTAATTCGAGTTATCTCTTCAGCTTCCAGGACAACCATAGGACACTTTTCTGTCCAGCCCAAATAATCTCTTCCTCCTCTGAAAGGATAACATCCATTATTTCCAACCTTCAACAGACAAAATGTGAAACCCCAGCCTTCCTTTGCCCCAGTCTCTGTGTTTCTTTTACTTTTCTCTTCCCCTCTTCTTTCCCCAAATGAATTGGCCACCCTGGGCAGAGAAGCCATCCTGATACAGGGTGGAAAAAAATCACCACACAGTGCGGTCAGCAGAGAGAAAGTATGCAGCTGATCCCCAGGGAGAAAGGGAAGCCAAGGTAAGATTTGGCAGGATTATGAAAAGGATTGTACCCCGTGGTGAAAGATGGGACTCACCCTGCTACAAGTGCCCAACTGTAGCTCACAGTAGGTGCTTTGCTGGATCCATGATATACAAGGTATGGTTCATAGTAAGGCCTTCCTGTCCACACCACAGTCCACATAGCTCATAGTGGGCACTTAATTGATATACCCCTGTAACTGGGTGCTCAGAGTGTGTACCTCAGTGTGTACACGCACATACATTGTGGCCCACTGTACTCATCTCTACCTGAGACCCTGGGAAGCTATTATGTGTAAGTCACACAGTGACACAAAAGGGACACACCTCTGTGTCCACCATGGACCCAGCAGGATGCCTTGTGAGAAGCACTGTACTAACATCTGCTCCCTCCATTAGGCAGCGCTACCTTTCTCTCTTCTCTGCAAACATTAACTAAGCACCTGTTACGTTCCAACCATCCGAAATGGTGTCCATGACGTGTTGAGCACACAGGAACACAAAAGGCTCTTCTCCTGCTCAGGAGAAGCTGTAACTCATGAGAAATGACAGGCAATGTGGCAGTCACGATGGATATTCACTACTCGTGAAATGACCAGAATAACATCTCTCATTTAATCGTAACAATCCAAAAGACAGGCAAGATTATGACAGTGGTATATGAACAAAGTCATGCAGCTAATCAATGAGAGGACTGAAATATAAAGGCTGGAAATGTGGCTGCGGTACCTGCGTTTCCACAAGACAAAAATTAAACTAAAACATAAAAATGGGTTGTATGTACAGATAGCTTGCTTTTTAGTCCCCTTTCCCTCTCCCCTCCTCTGAATTACAAATAAGTTCTAATAAAATAAAATGAAAAAAATAGGGTTGTGGAGCGAGGGGTATCGCTCAGTGGTAGAGTGCTACCTCACATTATGCATGAGGTTCTGGGTTCGATGCCTAGACCGCCATAAAAAAGAAAGGCTGTCTCAGAGGGCTCTATATGCTAGGACAGAGACAACCCGGGGACACACGGCAGAAGTAGTCACCTGCTGTGCGGTGCAGCGCGAACTGAGACGCAGCAGGAGAGCAGGACGGTAGCAGAGAGTAGTGAAGAACATCGGAGATGTAAGAACAGGAAGAGAGGTCGAAGACCCCAAGACCTGCAGTTTCCAAGGCTGCCCTACTCCTTTGCCTTGCACCTGTGCAGACCCCGCCCACTGTCGTCACTTCCTTTTTGCCGCGGGTCCTCAAGACTGCAGTGCGCGTCTCCAATAGGTAAGGACTGCGGCAAGACCGTGAGTGGGCGGAAGCTTCTTTCGAGTGCAATTCTTCAGGATTCGAAACTAGGCTAACAAAAGAGAAATTAAACACAATGCTGTGTCATGGCGCTTTGCCTTAAGTGTCAGCTTAGAATTTCAAATAAAATTAGAAGATTCTTCTAATAATTATATAGGATGGCAAATAAGGTTCAGGGCGGGCATATGTGGCAAAAAGTGACTAATCGTGTCTTGCAGCAGGGCTCCGGGGCTGACCTTCCCCGGGATCACACCGCAGGGCAGTGAGAGGGGAGGCGAGGTTACCGAGGTTAATGTTAAAGAGTCGCCCACCTGCTGCCACCCCTGCCCCTCCTCCATATTCATGGAAACTACACCCATCCATATTCATTACCGTCCAAAGGGTTTAAAAGTAGCAAACACGAGCGTGGGAGATTTCAGTTCTAATAAAAGTGCTTATGATGACGAACTTCATGGCCCTTCTCTCCCGCAACCTCCAAATTAAACTAATAAAAGACAGTTAGGCAGCGGTGCCAGAATGAACACATCTTCCTCAGCACAGCCCATGTGCCTCCCGTCGCTGGGTGTCAGCTGGTGTCTGTCACTGACCCCAGCATCCCGGTGAAGCCCGCATGGAACCGCAGCTGTCCTACTAAATATCCGAGCCGCGTCACACCTGGCGGCCTCAGTTTCTCAAACAGCCATGGCCACAACCCCAGAGCCTCCGTAGGCCGAGTCCACCCCTTTGACCACACTTTGACACTGTGCTCAGGTGGCAGAGTGGCCAGCTCCAATGATGGTGACAGTCCCCTGTGCCCTGGGCTGAAGCTGCGAGGGTGAGCCTCCTCTAGATGGCATATACCCCTGCCCGGATCCCCCATCCTCCCTGGACCCCCTATCTTCCCTGGGCCCCCCATCCTGCTGGTCTTCCTGGGTACAGGGGATGGGGGTGACCCAGCTTCATGAGTGACATAAAGCCCTGCTCAGATTTACAAATAGATGCATAAAATTATAAATGCTTTAAAAAAAATTTGTGAGACTCCTTTTCTAAAAATGAGAGTGTGTCAACAGTTCAGTCAAATAGCAACATAACTTTCTTCAACAAATACTGCAGTGGAATAAAACTGGGCAGCTGATAAAGTAACTAAAGGATGTCTAGTGGGTAAATCGCTGCCCGATGTGGTTCTGTGGGTGTCACATATGGAGGAACAGCCGCCACCTGACAGTCTGGCTCCGCGCCTGAGAAGGCCGGCGGGCCGATGGAGCCTTCGAGGGGTCGGGAGCCGGGCACACGTGGCCTTCCCGCTTCGCCAGGCTCCCTTCCCAGGCACTGGCAAAGCCAGCAGAGGCCAGAATGCAGCCAGATCATTTGCAAAATGGGGAAACTGAGGCTGTAGCAGTCATGGCACAGCCAGAGCCTGCCCCTCCCCCAGACAGCACGCTGTGCAGGATGCCACATCAGGACAGTCTCAGTTTCGTTCGGTGCGTGGGAATCAAGAGCCTAAGAAAGCGAGTGAGCCTGCAGCGCCTCTGGGCACAGTCGGACACTCCGGACCCCACTGTCCCTGCTGCAGGAGGCCTGAGACATCACTCACAACACTTGGTTCCAGGTGCTTGATTTTATTCTGTACCCAGAAAACAAAACCCACTTACACCCCCAAGCAAATAAAAATGACTTTTTAGAACTTTGATTAAAAGCTATGAATCTGGGTACTGTTCTCTTATCTCTCTAGAAGAAAGCTGGAAAGCCGGGCTCCTTTGGAAAGTGTCCTGGGCCAAGGGTACAAGCAGGCAGGTGGAGGTTCTAGGGGCCAGAGCCTGGGTCCTAAAGGTTTTTTAGTTGCAGAGATACAAGTTCACAGCTTGCCGTGTGGAAGCCTCTTGGAGTTCTTGGAGCCAAACTTAAATGTCTCTGAAATCTTGGCCCACCATTATCTTGGAGCTGTTAATTAAGCTTCGAAAAGTTTACATCGTGTTTACAGTGCACTGTGCGAGCTGCAAAATAAATAAGAACCCCCAAAGAAGTTGGAGTTTTCAATCAATGCGCAAAAGCCAGAGGGACCATCTTCTTGTGTAAGACACTGATTCTGATTCTTAAAAATATTTCTTTCTCGGAGGGGCAATGGGCTATGACAAAGTAACCTTCTGCTTCTAAAAACAAAATGTCCCGCCTAAGATTTCATCATTTTGCACCCATGTGCTCATTCAAGTTGAATTTTTCTGTGCAGAGAGGAACGAGGAAGAGAGGAAGAAGCTGCCGTCACGGAGTGAGAACGGCATTCCTCTATTGCCAGGGACCAAGATCACGAGGAAGCCTAGATCTTTCTCACGGCTAAAAGCAACCGCATCAAACAAAATTATAATATGGCTTAACATGAGTCCTGAAGAGATTCCAGGTAAATCTTACTTTTTGCTTTAGACTTTTTAAAGCAATCTGTGCTAAATTTGGGAGCAAAAATAGCTTTCAAAAAGGAGCATAAACACAACTCCGCACAGAGAAAAACAGCTGATGTTTTCCAAACCTTTAACCTGAAAGACACTGCCGTAAGATATTCTTCTGAACATTATTATTATTCTGCTTTCAAAATAAAATGTCATGTACTTTCCACTTTCTATAAATTTTAGATTTGGGGAAAGGGCATAGCAGAGCTTGAAACCTGACCCTAAAGACTGTTATCCAACTGAGGAGCTATGGAAGGCTTTCCACACAGGAGGGGGAGGAGATCCTGTGCTCAAATCAGACAAACTCATTTAAGAGAAAAATTCCTGCCAAGTAAATCATTTGCAGCAGTTCCATTCTTAAAGTTTTAAGAGAATAAGGAGCAATCTTCACTCTCACTTCTTAAAATATTTGCTAATTTGTTTTAAAACTGGAGATTTGTCATCTGCCTCTCAGAACAGTTACAAAAAAAAATGACATAAATTTATACCATACTGGCAGCTTATATTCCTGTTACAAAATCTATGAGAGAAAATAAAAAGAGAAAGACAAAAGAAATTTGCCAGAGTGGCTGGCAAACAGGTCTGGCTTAAATCTGTACTGATATGGTAACTTTCCTAGAATAAGCTCCTAGAGATGGTTGCTAAGATCTGATAGCCATGTCACCTCCTCCCAAAAATAGTTACATTGTATTTCCTAATTTTGAAAAAAATCTGGTATTCTGAAACCTCTCCACGAATTCTAAACATTAAAACATCGATGATAAAGCACATCTTTGTGCTCACACCAAAAAGCACCCAGGTCACAGAAACACTGATGACCAAGGTCTGCCCAGAAATTAAGCTCTGTGAATAACAGCAACAACAACAAAAAAAAAATTAGCGTCTCTGCTTCCCTACTGTCCTCACTACTTCCTTTATTTTCTTTTTGTCTTTAAAAAATTTTGTTTATTTCAATGCTGCATGAGAGAAATGATAAAACAACAAGATTTGGAGTCAAGAGATCCAAAAATTTCTCTGGTTTTTTAGGCCATTGACTCCAGTTGGCCCAGGTGCTGAGCCTAACTGGTTTCCTCATTTGGAGTTGGATCTGGTCATGAGTATAGAAAAGGTAAAGAACCAGTATAGAGCCAGACATGGGTATGGATCCAGGTATAGGTCTGAGGAGTGTGAATCTACATGTGGGGAAAGGTATAGAAAAGCAGGCATAGCTACCACTACAGACAAGAGAGAGAGAGATGTACAAAAACTATCAGCATAAAAATAGGGACGAATGACAAAGCATTGGTAATGATCTTTATTCTCCAACCATGCAGGTTCAATGCCAAAAGAATGCTCTGTATTGTGTGTGTATATATATATATGTATATATATATATATACACACACACACACACAATATATATATATATATATATATAAATTGAAAGTGTAAAACTAACATGGCACCTTATATGAGTGGCCCCTAGTGCCTTTTCGGTGAATTTAACAATCCCTGTGTTAGTGAGTGAGGGGGCTGGGGAAGTGTCATAACTGAAGTACTCATTTTTTCCACACGGTTATTTACTTCACAGCCTCCGGGCACCTAGTAGGTGGAGAGAGTTTGCTTTTCTCAGTCTGCCTTCAAGTATAATTTCTAATGATCAAAACAGTTAATAGCACCCACATGGCCCCTTCCCCAGACAAGGCACCAGAAGGGACAAACAGTACCATATCTGTTTGTCACTCATCCTGTGGACATGGGACACTGAATAAAGTTTTCAGCATTGACTAGAAAGGAAACTAAAGCACAGAGAAGATGAAGAGCACAGGCCAAGGCTTATACTTTGGTCCTCGTGGCTTTTAAGGAAAGTAATATAAACCAAACAATAATTGGGTGGGTTCTTCAGTCCACAGGTAAATGTTTCCACACATCCTGGGACAAACATCAAGCCTGTGGCTCTTAGGCTTGGCAAAGACCTGATATGCCACTGGCAGGGGTAAAGGGACTTCCAGATTCAGGCCCAGAACAGGGTAGCAGTGACTTCCTCCCGATTGTGAACACCCACAAATCACAGCCCAAGGGAGACAGCCACATGCACAGCTGGCCATGACCACCCACAGGGAGACGGTCCTCACTGGGTACACTCACCCTGCCCATCACCTCCACCAGACAGATGAAGAGCCCGAGACCAGAAATGGGAGGATGACCAGGATCATCCCACAGCAAGGACAGGAGCCAAGGACACTCAGACCCGTGCGCTCTGGCCTTGGGTCCAAGGTCTGCACCAGCACCTTTTACTGGGTACAAGGGAAAGGTCAAAACTAGGGGCAAGTTCGGCTTGTCTTGGACTAAAATTACATGCTGCCCTCACGCTGGAGAGGAAATGAGAGAGGCATGAACAGGTGCCCGTCTCTGACCCAGGACAACACTGACCACCGCCCTGACCTGGCCGTTCCGCTAGGCATATGCTCCAGGCCTGTTTCTCTTCTGGGCTTCACAATCCCTAGTCCTGGGAGCTGCTCATCCTGCTGGCCTCATGGGCCTGATGAAGATCCTGAGCAGCAGCGGGAAGAAGACTCGCCAAGCCGGGTGTACAGGGCCCTGGGAAGACCCCATGTGCACTGCCCTCAATTTCCCCTGCGCTCTTCTCATTACCATATCTGCTTGTGTCAGGTCTTTCCTTTAGACAGAGGACAGAAGGTCCGGTCTGCATCTGCTCTGAGTGCTTTTCTAAGTGGGGACTGAACCCAGGCCTTTGTACTAAGTGGCACCCCAACACTTCCTTTATACTGTTGAGTCAGGAGCTTATGGAGTCCCTAAGCCATCCAGGGTGGGCTTGAACTTTCTGTCTTCCTCCCTGTCCGTGACAAGTGCTGCCCGGGCATGAGGGCTGATGGTCCTGTCCTCCTGCTCCCCACTGAGGTGGTCAGGTGCTTCTGCACCCCCTCCCGTGCTATCACGCTCTCCTCCCCCAGCCCCACCGTGTCTGCCACCTCCTGCGTCTGCCACCTTCTGCCCAGGCTGCTTCCAAAACAGCTGAAATCAGGACCCTCTGCGAAAGACATGAGTGCAGGGTCCTTTCCAGTGGTCAGTTTCCGTACCCTGATTACAAGTCTGCTCTGTTCCCTTGGAACAGTGTTGGCAGCCAACTGCGCAGGGGGAGAACAGCATTTTTTTTCATTTTGAAAACATGCATCAGTTTTAGGTTTTAAGGTAATGGTGGCTTTTACCTTCTCATTTCGACTCCTTACCTCTGCAGAAGAATAAAACTGTCCTTTGCCCACCAACTTCTATTACATCCATAATAACAATAATAATGATGATAGTAATAATAATAATAATAATCACAACATCAGTTACTTGGGATGTTGCGACTTATTTTCCTTAAATGCCAGAGCTGCAACGGCTCTAAAGTCACACAGTTATTGCAGAGGATGTTTCATGGGGGTGGATTTCTAAACACTGTTCTCAGGGAGAAAGGGTATGTGTTTTACAGAACCTGCCTGCTCTCAACTCACAATTGCTTCTGCTAACAAAGCAGTTATTGTGTCCCCCATTCCAGGACATTTATGATCTCCATATGTTGAGACCTACCCTTCTCCAAAAATAGGATGTTTTTTCTTTGCACAGATGAAGAGTATGGGTCAGTTCACATGCTCATGTGTACCATGCATGAGGCCCTAGGTTCAGTCTCCAGCCCTGCAAAAATGAGGGTGGTGGAATTAATCATACTTTAATGATAAGCTACATCTTGGAAAATAAATCTATTTCCCTTCATTTAAAACTTATGCAAGATGCTTACAATATACCCCTCACCCGGGCTAAGATAAAGGGACAAAAACTACTCACTTCTCTTGTGTGGTGGTAGGAAAGCATTTCAAGAATATTTCTCTATTAAAATTTGTTTGATAATATGAGCAGAAGTCTATTTCTTAGGGCAACAAAACAATGTTTCATTAATGATAGAGACAAATGAGTTCCTGTGACCCCCGTAATTTCAGCTTTAAACACGAGGCTGTCTCTGCTGAACATTTTCACAGCAACTTGATCACAATTTGACATGCATACAATTTAGGAAGATTGATTCATTATACAATTTTTAAAATTCCTGAATCGCAATTGTCAAATAATGGCTGTTCAGCTAAGGAGTTTTGATGTTCTGAGAGTGGTCGCTTAAATCTACCCCCACGGAACACACTGGTGAGAATTGCAAAGTAAAATAAAGTAGTCATCCCTGAAAAGTGAGGCATGCGACGGAGCGTTGGTATCCACTCAGCAGGGATGGGTTATACCGGATACTGAATGTCCACATCATTAGTACCACAGGAGGTGAACTGACTTATCCTGCATGTGCTAGAGGGGTGGTGTTCCAGTGAAAAGCTGAACGTGTGTGAGTTTCCACTGCACACGCTTTGCCTGGACTTCTTCATATTTACTACTAACAAGCTGATAATTATATTCCAGCCACAGACAGGAAATGAATATTAATCAGAGACATTAGACTATTTGCTTAATGTCACACTGCATTCAGCAGCAGGTCAATTCAATGTGTATTAAATATCGGGACCCCAGACCGTGGCTTACCCTCTCTTTCCTACCCTATTGCTTTTATGCTTTTTATGTTAAATCAACTTGATTTCTCTTGTTACAATCATAGCAATATACAACCTCTAGTAAAAACGTTTTTTAAATGCAGGCAAGAGTTATCTCATAATCCAAATATGTCGCTGCTTGCCCTTCCAGCCTTTCTGACATGCACTGTTACCATCACGCTGTTGTTGAACTGCACAACTCTCAAATACCCAGGAAAACTCGTCTTGTCTGTAGCCTAATATTTCTAAGTAAAGAACTACACGTGCTCATTTTTTTTAATCTCCAGAATGAACAGAGAAGCAAAAGCTAAAGCCCACTTGAGTCCTACCCTGGAGGCTCAGACAGCCCTGTCCTGGTGCCCTGGGCCACATGGCCATCTCTTACCCACCCGTACCAATCTGTTTTTCACCAAGCACCACCTAGACCCCGAACACTTCTCTGACAAGCCTCTGCCTTTTCTCCCCAAACACAATGGAAAGTTAATTGAATGTTTTATGCCTTCGAAATATCAAAGAAATGAAAAGAACGTAGGTTTCAACCATATTTCAATAATAAGTGCATTAATTTTTACCTTTTAACTGACACTTGTACTAATTTCCTTAAATGCTCTCTCTGGTTCTTTTTTGATCTGTCTGGCTTTGTTGGGCTGACGATGAAGGCTTACTTCAAATGCAAAGAGATTAGCTCTCTTTTCCTTAATAGCACAATTACAGATTGTGTGATGTCTCCATCATGAAAGAGGGCTGGGACAGACTTTTAAAGTCACACGAGTTTATTACGAAAGTGGCAGTAATAATTTTAATTACTTTACCCTACAAAAGATATCGAAATTGTCCTAATTGTCTGGTGGCGTTCAAGAATTGTGAGAAAAAAAATTTAGTACAGCCCTCATCTTTAATTTCATTCGGGTCCTTATTTTAATCAAATATTGCGATACATTGTAACCGGAGCCCAGATGTGACAAACCCCGGTGTACAAAATCTTCCAAAGGTCGAATAAGCCTCCTCACACCATCCTCAAAATGAGCTAGAAATGATAACTCTAAGTAGTATTTGTGTCTTACTATTTAAAGCCCAAGAAAAACAAAGAGTAAACTCCTTTAATTTTGTCAAATGTGTACAATGTTTAAACTCAGCAGTGAGTACAGTTCAAAAGACCAGATGTTCTTGTGCATTTGTATAATTATTTTGCACAATAGTTTAACACTAGCATGGAAAAAAAATCAAAGCATATTGTTGTATTTGGCATTTCTGTGCTTATAAAGAAAATATCTAGAGATTGGGTTATATTAAATTAATTCTAATTTTATTAAACCCTGGGAGAGAGAGAGAGAGAAATTGAGAGATCGTCATATTAGTCTTATACTAAATTAAGTTCAAGAATAAGAAGCAACATTGATCAGAGAATAAAAAGCTTCAGTTCTAATGCATTGAGGTTAACAGAGGAGCAACTGGAGCGGGGTGACCATTGTCGGTCTATTTTAAAATAAGCATTTGTTAAATTCTAATGAAAAATGTTGCACTTAAACTCTGGCAGAGAGACAATTAGTACCTCCCCACCCTCCCTCTACTTGAGAGATTAAAAAAAAAAAAAGTCCAGAATTTAAAGAGTAAAAGAGAAAAAAAGCTATGAAGAATAAGCACTTTGAAAATAATCTGCTGGAGGAGGTGACGTGATAAAATTGTATGATGCTCCCAACAAAATTGTTGGAACTGAGGACCCCTGATTTTTATTATCTGAGGATACTCAGGTAGGAAATTACACAGGTTCCCATAATGAAGGACTTTTCTGGCAGTAAATTTATTAATTTTTTAAAAGGAGAGTGTCCCTTTCAATGAAAGCTAGTCACCTAAAAGGAATGACAGTGGAATACAGGAATAGAAAGAGTGTTCTATCACAGTGCATTTAAAAGACATTTGAGATCCTTAAATTTATATCTTTCCGATTCTTTGTTCACATAGATGATGAATGTGGAAAACGGGGATGGGAGGCAGAGATTAATGTAAATGAATATCACATCGGGAAGGGAGAAGGGAAACCTTTTCTCATTTAATATCATCTAGATTTTGTAGCCTCTTTATCATAGAGCAAAAAGCAGCAAATAAAAGGAAAGAAAGAAAAAAAAAAAAGAGGGGTAGAGGAATGAAAGGCTCAGAGGAGCGCCGGGCCCGCCGGACCATCACCCTCGGCCAGAGGCGATGGCGGGAGCTGCCTGGCTTCCCAGGCAGGGCACGGGCGCCACGGCCTTCGGAGTGGCACAGGGGATGCCCACCCTGCGTCGGCGCCTGACTTGCCCTCAGGGGCACAGGTGTCTGTGCCCCGGAGGACGTGGAGGCTGCGCCACTGCTGTGCCGCCGCTGCGGGCCCTCGAGCCACTCGGTACAGAGCCACAGCCGGTGAGGTGCGCTTGGCGGGGAGGAGAGACGGTGCCGGGGCATGAAACCCAGCAGCCCCTCGGCGCAGAGGCGGCGGGAAGCAGGCCCACGCCACAGCCACGCAGCAGCTCGGTGGCGCGAAGAGCAGCCGGCTCGGGCCCTGGCCTCGCGTGGAGCCCTGTGACCCCGCAGACCCGGCGAACACGACGCCCCCGGCTCCGAGCGCTGCGCTTCGCAGTTCACTGGTGGGAAGAGACGCGCAGCGCGGCGGGGCCAGCACCGCGGAGTGTGACCGCGCCAGGCTCCGGCAGCAGCCGCTGCTAATTTAACTGCCCCCTCAGTATTTAGCGTCTCTGGAAAAAAATAAACAGATAAATCCAAGGCTGTCTCTGCCAACCCAGCCCAGCGCCCGGCCTGCCAGTGGCTGTGAAGGTTTGTGCAAACGGTGACAGCGCTCCAGCCCGGGAGAAGGTCGGCGCTCCGCCCGCGAGGCTGCACAGAACCGGATGTAGCACTTGCGTTTGGAACTGACCTTTTCTCTTCCTGAATTGGCTGCCGATACACTTGCTAAAATTTTTTCTTTTCTTTTTCTTCTTCTTCCTTAGATAATCTGCAGTTCCACACAGTACCACAGACTCCAGGATCCACAAGCCCAGATTCGCTGGCAAGTTTGGAATAAAATTTGTCTAGTTTAGAAATTCATTATCCAAAGTGAGGAGCCCGGCGAATAGTATAGTTTCATAAATATGCAGATTTTGTTTATTTAAACATTTTTACGACACTTTGTGTTTCCCTAAATTGGGTCATCATTTTAATATAATTGGAATCGGATGTGTGTCCTGTTTTCTTTAAAAGCCATCTGGTTCATTTTCGACTTTCAGAAATCAAATTCTTTGTGGTAACATTGTGCCTTGTTCACACCTCCTTTTGAAGCAACGTGAGCCTTTGGGGTGCTGGACCAAGGCCCTTTGGAAGGGCCTCCTCCACCCCCACTTTCACCAAGAGTTTCTAGGTTGAGCACCTGAAATGGATTCATTCCATGAAAACCTGTGGGGATCACGAGAAGCTGCATTCAACTGGAAAGAAATGGTTTAAAGCTAAAATGTCCCCCAAACGCCAACTGACGGCTTTTAAGAGGTGGCTGGATCACGGCGTGCTCCCCTCGGTGTTAATCCACTGAGAGTTCACAGATCAGAGAGTTGTTAGGCAATGGGGCCTAGCTAAAGAGCGTGGATCATGGGCACGTGGTCAAGGTACCAGTCTCCCTCCCTCTGTCCCTCTTTCCCTCCTCGGCTGCCTCCCTTTCTGGCTGCCATGAGGTAAGCAGCTTCCCTTCTTCATGCTCTTCCACCATGATGTTTCTGCCACAGGCCTAGAAGCCACAGAGCCAAGTGTCTGTGGGCTGAAACCTCAGGAGCCATGAGCCAAATAAACCTTTCCTCCTTTGTACTGACTTCCTCTGTATTTTGTCGTGGTGACACAAAATTGACACAGAAGTCAGGGCTCTACTGGGCACCATCTTAGATAGAAGGTAGTGACTCACCATGGCCTGTATGGCTAAGACAAGGACAAAGTGACACTTCCTTCTCTAACCCGGCCACAAGCTTCCTGAGGGCAGGAGTCTCCTCGTCTCAGTTCCTGCACCTTGCAAAGCCCCTGGCAAGTATGGACGATGAAAGACATACTTGGCTAACTGGGATTTCAGGCATGCAAAGTCTAACAAAGTGGATGGTGTGTTACTGCTGCTCCAAAACTGGCAGAGGCAGGGCTGAAAATGACACATATATACCCTTCACAGTTTCCACCAGGTCAGAAACACAGACGTAGCCTCCCGTGAGCCCTCGTCCATGGAACCATCCACAGGGTAGCTCACACTGGGACAGCTCACTTCATCTGAACTAGAAAAGGCCACAGCAAGACAGAAGTCAGAGTCCTCAGTCACCTAACTGCAGGCCTGACACCCCAGCATCTTTGCCCTCTTCTGTGAATCAGGCACAGATGAGGCGACCCAACACACATTCAGTAAGACAAAGTGCATGAACCCTCAGGTGGGATGCTCAGGAAGTTCTGACCAAGGCTGCCAGTCTATCACATACGTCTATGTCAAGTAAAAAAGTCAGGTTCCTAATGACCCCAGCAAGACTTCTAAGCCTATATTGATACTAAGAAATTAAAACAATTTTCTGCTTACACTAAACCATAGTTGTGTACCACTAGAAATGCCCATTGGTAACAGCCTTTATTCATTGTACATACAGATAAGAAGACCAAGATCAACATTCCTTCCAAAGCCCACCAATAAGAAGGTTTTAAAAGTTGTGGAGTCGTCTGCATATCAACCTGCTAGGAAAGAGGAAATTGCACACCATTGACTACTCAGATTTTGCTTGTGGCTAACAGGTCAGACCTGTCTGGCTCTGGATACTGACTAGTCAAGCATTTGTGGGTAAGTATCTCATCCTCTTCCTCAGTTAACTTACTTGGAAATGAGAGTGATAATAATACCTTCCTTAAAGGGTCTTCATTAGCATGCCATGATCAAACCTTGTGTTTTTAAACTGTGGGTCACAGCTGACCGCTGCATTCCAAGGCAGTTTGGTCTTATCACTGAGAAACATTTTTCATTGTAAAAGGATCGTAATACTTTACACGTTGCAGGTGTAATGGAGTCTGTCTTGTGCAAGTGTGCCTTCGCAGTAGGAAAGCTGGCACTGGTGCTGCAGAGGCAAATGCATGGCCAGGTGCCAATAAAAACTTTATTAACAAAAACAGGTGGCAGGCTGGATCAGGTCCAAGGGCCATAGTTCACCGACTTCTGGCTCCATAGACTGTGACGAGCATCCAAAGACTACACAAGGTAACAGTGAAGCATAAATGTGCTGTGCGTACAGGGAAGGTGAGCGCGGTCTTGAAATTCTGGCTTCAGCAGTGATACATGCATAGCAATGTCTACACACACTTACCATTTACTGAGCTGAAGTATATGATGTATTTTCAATAGGTTGTCATTTAAAAAAAACAATGTGAAAGCAATAGATGAATATGTATAGGGAAGGTTGTTTGTTTGTTTGTTTCAGAGAGGGTTGGCTATGCAGTTCAGGCTCTCCTCAAAATCACTGAGCTTCTCCTGCCTCAGCCTCCCAAGTGCTGAGATTACAGGCATACACCACCATGCCCAGCTTACACAAAGCAAGAGTTGCACCATAAACAAAAGGGCCAGGATGGAATAGGCTGTGTCCACAAAGGTGCACCATGGACTAGAAATTAGGGGCCCTCTAGGAAGCTGGTGTGGGACAGTCCAGTGTGCAAGAGGCAGGTGCATTGGTGACATATATCATGTAGGTTATCCATGGCCATTCGAGGGGGTCTTGCAGAAGGACCAGGACCAGGAACAGATGAGCCTCAAACAGAGTTTGAGAGGTTAGCAGGATGCTGATGTTCAGTCCTAACATGCTGTAAATTGGTTTGCTGTGGTCAATTTCATTTTCTCTGGGACTGTGCTTATTAATTAATGATGAAGTCATCAACAAATGCTTACTGAGCAACTATTACATGCCAGATGTCCTTCTAGTCATGCTGGTAATAACTGCAACAAAACTCATATAACATTTACATTCAAGTGGGGGAGAGAAAAGTCGTGTGTGTGTGTGTGTGTGTGTGTGTGTGTGTGTGTGTGTGTGTAGTCACACATCACAGTCATGGTCCCAAAAGATTACAACAGAAGTGAAAGTTCCCACACCTAATGAATGGTTGCCACCATCCTATCATAGCACAATGTGTTTTGGCAACAGTGATTCCACAGCACTTCCAGTCTGCTAACAGTACTGCATGTGCCCTTAGGTTCAGTGCCTGGTGCTGGGCACTGATGAGAAACCCCTTGACTTGGTGCCTATACCCCCACTCCTCCAAAGCCTGAGGCAAGAGGATCCCCACAGTTCAAGGCCAACCTGGGCTACGTAGTAAGACTCTGTCTAAAAAAAATTACAACCACTCCATAACTGGTCTGTGTGTTCCACACTTGCCGCCATTTTCTTAGAGTGTACCCCTTCCACTCACAAAACTTTACCCTGGATAGCTACTGCCTCAGGCTCTTCCTCTGCAAAACTGTACCTGCCTGGGCCAGTTACCCAAAAGAGTGGTTACCGGCCGACATCTGCCTTCTCTCCAATCTCACTAAGTGACTGTGGCATTTAGGGGCATTCAGCATTCAGCACGGTGCCCAGCCCTGAGCTTCCCTCCTCAACCTCCCTTATGGACAGTTACAGCCAAAGAGATTCAGGTGGACATGGCTGGTGCTGCACGCCCTGCAGTCTAAGAGGTAATTATTATTGTCCTCAGACACTTCTATCTGCATTGACTCTGTGTTGAAAAAACATCTCAGGAACTGCCTCCCTAACTAATATTCCCATTTTCCAAGTTAAACAAATCTGAACAGCAGAGATTACGAGACTTTCGGCTGGAGAGCAGGGATGGTGGAGCCGTGGCTAGTGCTGGTTCCTTGTCCCTGAGCAGTGACTCTCTGGGGTCCCAATAAGATTGTAAGGAGTTTTCAGCTTGCTGCAGTTCACACTCTGCTGTGTCACAGAGTTCTGACTCTCATCCGTGTCCACCATCTGTGGGCCTTTCTCCTGCAGTGTTGGGAGGGAGCACAGGAGGGAACTGGCCAGGCCATCATGGCTGTAGACTATGTGGGAGGAAGCAAAACTGGATGTGGGTAAAGCTTCATGGTCAGGTTCTACAGTTTGTGGCCCTTAAACCCAAGGCTGAAGTTGAGGGATAGTGGGGGTGGTTCTCCAGGAATACAAAGCTGATCGGTGCGAGGGCAAGAGTTGGGGAGGGTGGAGGAGTAAACCTTGGAACACATGGGTTTATCCAAAGGAGAAGACCAACCTGCTTTGCTTTGAAAAACAAAAAGCTAAAACCCACAAACACCAGGGAAACAGAAACTCAAAATGCAAAGACAGAGAGACCTTCAAGCGCGTGACGTTCAGAGAATGTGCTGCATTTATAAAGTATTTAGGATATTTCACGGAAGCAAGGTAGTGACAGTGGTCTCCTCTTGGAAACAAGAACAAAGCTGTCACAGGAGTGTCAGAGACCCCAAGTGGCCTGCGCAAGGTCTGCCCTAGTGAGGACGCCCACGGGGATGTGTGGCAGCCATACTCGAGCTACTGCTCCTTCTACAGAGTAGAGATGTCTCCAGACTCTGGCTTGAGACAGTGGCAATGTCAAAGGAGGACAGCTGTCCTCCAAAAGAACCAGCCCTGCTGGTGGCTCCGAAGGAAGCCAGCGATAACAGCCATGTCAGGTCAGGTGAGGGAGAGGGATGGAGGGAAGGCAGGGGCTGGGTAGGTGTTGTCAGCTTGAAATATAATAGAAGAAACAAAACACACATGAATTGATTATTTATTAAAAAATAATTATGGGTCTGGCACATAGTGCTTAATTCTCCAAGTGACTACCCAAGTATACAAAGTAGGGAGTAGAGGGGCCACATAGAACATACAGCTGGTACAAATACTTGACATCTTTGTTCTGTGTAAACATAGAATATAGCCTCAAATGCCTAAAGAGGTGGTAGGTGAATGGTGGGGCTAAAAGTGACCTTTTATGCTCCTCAGGCTTTCCTGAAGTTTCAAATCTTCTGTTATCTGTATCTTTGTTTGGAATCAGACAAAAATTGCAGTGAGGATGTGCCATTGTCCATACTGTTTTCTATGTGTTTTATTGTTGTTGTTGCTGCTTGTTTGTTTAATTGATTTTATTGATACATTTTATGTACACATTATGATCACAATTGACATTGAGAAATTGTACCAGTACACGAGACGGACTTCTCATTTTTTCCATTCCTCTCCCCCACAGCTCCCTTATACACATAAGCTTTGTTTCCTTTTTTAAACCATCAGATTGTTTTCTTTCCCTTCTTTACTTACCCCTAACCCCCTTTCCCTTTGAATATTTTCTTTTTCTTTTCTTTTTTTCAGACTAGGGATTGAGCCCTTGTCTTTCCAAGGTGGGCACGGTACCACTTGAGTTAAATCCTGGCCTTCATTGGCTGTTTCTGATCCCTCTGCCACACTGGCACAACAGGTTGGCACTTCCTGATCAGCCACACCCAATGAATTGTGAGAGCAGGTGCTGCTCATCACCCCAACTGTGGCCCTGGGAGGCCAGTACGAAGCTGTCCAGAGCACCTCTACCTCTGGTATAATCAGTCCCCACATCAGAGTCCCAGCCCTGCAGTGATCCCCAGGGCTGCAGCCCACATGTCAGACTTGGGGTCCACATGGGGCCCAAGGAGAAATAAGTGCAGGTACGTTTTATACACTGACATTTGGACCTTTTTGTTTTTGTTTTTATTGCAACATAATCTAGTCTGTCATTCAAATATGGTTGGAAAAAGTTTCGTGGATGAATATTCATCAAAATTGTAAACATTATCTTTAGGTACCAAAACCATGTGTATCTAGTTCTATTTCTATTTCTTGCTCCTTTTCCCAAGTGGTCAATAATGACTATTATTTTTCAGTAGAAAAGTGATCAAACCAGAACCGTAAATAAAATAAGCCTTCACGACATGACAGTCCAACATGCGGGTCCTCGGGGAGGTGGAGAATTCCCTGGGTCCACAGTGCACTTCTACTTCTGGTTCTTCCCTGCTGCAGTGTGCTGGCCTGAGTCACACAGGGCGATGGCAGCAGAAGAGGAGTTTGTGTGTATCAGTAAGGCCCACACGAAAGATGTAAAGATGTAAAGAATAGCATATTCTTTTGGTTTAGTCTGAGCACAACAGTGCATGGAAGCAGAGAAATCCCCCTGGGTTTATGTATGAGGGCTTTGGAGAGCATGCGGCTATCAGCAGTATGGTGTGTGTGTGGGATCCTGCCCACTGTCGACTTCTTGCACACTGAGTTAGCCACGCCTTGGCACCTTTCAGTCTGCCATACCCTCCCCTGGAACGCCAGTCTTGATGCTCGCTGCTGTTTAAATGGATGATGGCCCTGAGAGAGAGTAGAATTTGGTAGACTTGGTTCAAATCTAGACTCTGCATATAATGGTAGGAGCTCCTCCCTGACATTTGTGGGGTCCCCAAGACCGAGCCTCCAGGGACAAACACCTAGACCTCAGAGCAGACCCCAGAGAATGAGGAATACCAGATGGAGAAGCACGCGGAGGGTGGTGAAGAGACCATGAATGAGAGGATGGAAACATCAGGCAGAAGGGACCGTGTGGATAAATGTTGAAGAAAAAGCAAAGGCCTATTCAGAAGAGCTATTGATCTTAATAGAAACAGTTCACTCCATCTTATGCCTGTGATAGAAAGCAATTATCTATCCTAGCCACTGGGCTACTGTCCAAACCTACATACTATTAATTACTTTTCTTCTCTACAGATATTTCTTGGGCACCTCCAACATGCCAGGCAGTGCAGTGGCATTTGGGATGCATCAGCCAACTGCTCTTCTATCCTCCCCTTTTCAGTTTATCTGAAATAAATGTATTTTGCAAAGAAAATTTATGTCACTGCCCCAGAAGAAAAGCTACCTCCTCGCCCTTTATAGAAAGTAACCAAGAGCTGGGGGTGGTGGCACATGCCTGAAGACCCAGAACTTTTGGAGGCCAGTGAAGGAAAATTGCAAGTTAGAGCCTGGACAACTTACTGAAATTCTGTCTCTAAATTAAATTAAAAGATAGGCTGAAGGTAGTGGTACACATCTGTGATCACAGCCCTCTAGGAGGCTGAGGCAGGAGAAGCACAAGTTCAAGACCATCCTAGACAACTCAGCAAATTAACAAAACCTTGTCTCAGTAAAACATCAATGTTCTGGGCTGGGGATTTATCTCAGTGGTTCCAGCACCTGCCTTGCAAGTTCAAGGGCCCAGGTTCAATCCACATACAACAATGCCAGAATGCCAGGCATGGAAACTCATGCCCACCAGCCATCAGAACCACATGCCACAGTGTCAGGCATGGTGGCTCATGCCTGTAATCCCAGAACTCGGCAGGCAGAGGCAGGAGGACTTCTGTGAAGTCAAGACTGACCTCAAGTCCAGCCTGAACTACAAAAAGTAAGATCCTGTCTAAAAAAAAAAAAAAAAAAAAAAAAAAAAAAAAAAAAAAAAAAAAAAAAAAAAAAAAAAAAAAAAAAAAAAAAAAAAAAAAAAAAAAAAAAAAAAAATCAAAGTTCTAGGGACAGAGCTCAATGTGAAGGGCCTGTGTTTAATCTCTAGTATCACAAAAGCAAATAAATAATTTAAAAAGATCTGGGGATGTTGCTGAATGGTTTCAATCTCTAGTACTAAAAAAAAGAGAAAAGAATCATGGAAAAATAAAATTAATAAGATGAAATCATTATAATTTGCAGAAGATCCTAGCACATGAAGTGGGCCCCAAATCCAAGATCTCACCGTCTTCCTTAACAGACAAAAGTCATCAGGCTTGTGGCGTCTCAGAGTGATAGTAACATACCAGGACCAAGCCAGCCTTTATGCTCTGAGGACAGAGTTGGCCAGAAAAAGCCTCATCCCTGCTCTTGACGTGGGCACACACACCAGGCCCAGGAGAAGACCGCGTAGAACCGCGGTCACTTGTGTTATTGCAGGGCCTCCCCTGAAGCGTGACCGGCCACTTCCTCACCACAGAGACTTCTCGCCTGCATCCCCTGAGAAGATGGGCTGAGAGGGTCGGAGAGGAAAGTAGGGTTCTGTCTACCCACACTGGAAAACTGCATCTTTAGGGCTCCTGACATCTCAGGGCGGGCGGGCAAGCGGGTCCACGTGGGAACCCAGATCTCATTGGTTGGTCTCACATACAGCAAACTGTACACACTGTATCCTTCTTGGCTCAGTTCTGAAGGTCCAGATTTTTCCAGCCTGGAGTTTTCAAGATGAACCGGTAAGTTGATTTCAAAGAAAAGTAGCAAGGGCTTCAGAGCAGAGCTGGAGATGGGTTTCCTTGTTATTTCGTTGCTTGTTTTTTCCTTCATTTCCTTTTTTTTTAAGCCAAGTAGAGTAGAATTTGTAAATCAACCCCAAGGGGGCTGCACCACGGTCCTGTCACACTCTGTCACACAGCCTTTTATCTGCCGATCATGCCATGGAGAGGCTGATGCCAGGCAATTCCATATTTTTTTCCAGGTGTAGAAAGCTGGTTCTATAATGGCCAACACATCACTCTAGAAATAGCACTGTCACCCCTGAAAGGAAGAAAATGTCACTGTCCTCTAGTGACCATCCTCCTGGTCCCCAACCATCTCTTTTGTAATAGTGCCGTGGAAGAGCTCAGAAACCTATTTTTCTTCTGGAGGTGTTCAAGAAACCCAGAGAGGACAGAGGAGGGAAAGGGTTAAACATTTTATTATTCTCTCCGCATTTGTAGTAAATTGTGTAATAGTTTTCATGTCTTAATTACTTAAATTTTATATTGAGCTATAGTGATATTATCTCTCCTTTGTCTCCACACAACTGTATTTTATAATAGCTTTTATTAGAACTCACATGAATGGAATATAAAATGAACACATCATGTCTGTACTCATGCAGTATAGAAAAGAGAGCACTTCTCTGATATTTGGCATGAAAAGTACCTTCCTTTGTATTCTGTGACATGAGCAAGTTGTATTAGGTAGGGACACATTTTGAACAGAGTGGTAACTAAGGGAGACTTTGAACCTCTTTTATCCCCTCCTTTTCCTAACTTCCTTGGTAAAGAAAGGTGTGGGCTATTCCATGGATCAAGCAAAACTCCCCCATAAAAGAATCACCTAATTATAGAAAAATGCAAATTTTATATATATAATTTTAATCTGAGGCTTTTCTTTTATAAAGTCTATGCATAAGAGAACTGTCAGAAAATTAAGTGTTGAATTGCGATATTACGTTTCTTCTGTTACTACAGCGGCTTCATCCGTTGTTTTGTTTTGTTTTGTTTTGTTTTGTTTAACTCATTGGTTGGTCTCACATATAGCAAACTGTACACACTGTATCCTTCTTGGCTCAGTTCTGAAGGTCCAGATTTTTCCAGCCTGGAGTTTTCAAGATGAACTGGTAAGTTGGTTTCAAAGAAAAGTAGCAAGGGCTTCAGAGCAGAGCTGGAGATGGGTTTCCTTGTTATTTCATTGCTGTTTTTTCCTTCCTTTCTTTTTTTTTAAAGCCAAGTAGAGTAGAATTTGTAAATCAAAAAGCCTCTTGCATCTAGAAGTTCAAATATAAAAGGGAAAATCCCAACAAAGGATTTGGTGGGCACTTGAGGATGATGGCAATGGAAATAAATGTGAAGAAATATTAGAGATGCATATTTAATATTGTCGTGTTTATTGCTTCATTTATAAAAGTCAACCAGCTAGAAACTGTGAATGAATAAACTCGCTGGATATAAGTTCGGCAGAGAGTGAAGTATACTTTAACTCTTACTGTTCCCAAGGCAATTAATTTAGAAAATCATTGCTTTGTTATAACAAAGGGTTCTGGTGAGAAGAAGAACTGCAGAAGCAATGGGCGTTTCTTCTTGGCCAGTGCCTGGCACAGGATGCCAGCTGGCATCACACTCCCTCGGATGCCTCTTCGTCCTGCTTGTCTCGAAATCACCTCCTCCGTGGAGCCACTGGGTTTTCATGAGGGAAAGAACTGCTCACTCTCTCTGTCCTGGTTCTCTGTCCCTGTGTCTGAATCCATCCCCTCTCACCAGTGGCAGCCCTGTCCACCAAACGATGACCTCTCTGCCTGCCTCCAGGCGCACACCAGCTCCACCACCTGCCTCATGCCAGAGATGAACTTCAGGGTGGCAGCGAGAAGAGAACTACAGTGTCCCCTACATGGTAGGGGGACTGGGCATCACACCTCACACAAAAGAGTCATTTCTGCCCTTAGGAAAGCTAGCCCCAAATTTCTTGCACTGGAGAAGTTTGAAACTCTATTCATTAAACAGGCATAAAATGGAGAAATGGGTAAAATGGTAAAGATGAGTGTGATAGACTTGACTTTGTATTGTCTTCAGAAGAGAAACTCACAGGAGGGGACCGGAACAGGGGGAGGTAGTCTAAGGTGCGAAGAACAATCCTACATCCTGTTCTTACTCTGTAGGGTCTGGCCCAACACAGTCCTGAAGAAAGCTGCACTTGAATGTGAGTCTCTATATAGCACAGGGAGAGGGGGGAAGGGAGAAAGGAAGGTAAAAAGAGGAGAGAAAATAGAGGAAGAAAGAGAGGAAGGGGAGGAAGAACAAAGGGAACAGGGAAAGGAAGAAGAAAGGAAAATGAATGTAGGTCAGTAGGTTAAAAAGTGGGAGGAAAGAAGATCAAGAAAGAGACAGAAAGGGAAGGAGAGAAAAAAAGAGAAAGAAAGACAAAAATGAAAAGTGCAAAAGCATCTGACCCCTAGCTCTTTATGACGACCTTCCCATGATTTTCCAATCAGCAGCTCAAGTCCATTTCCAGATGCCGATCTTTTTCATCAGCACTCAGCCTCCCTGCCTGGCCCAGGGTCCAGGATGGTGGGCACAGTCCCGTGGGCAGGCTGTGTTCGGCACTTGCTGCTCTCTCCCCTCAAAATGAGGGCATCAGAGGCCCCACCTGGACCCCACCCCCACCCTCTGCTGCCACCCATCCGCCCTCTTCCACCCACTTCTTTTTAATAACAGGTCTATCTGCGCTGTTACCAAACAAAAAGGGCTTCTTGAAGAACTAATTCCACCACATTTGTTTGGGTGTTGTGTGGATGTTCAGGATGGAGATCAAGAAGCACAAAAATAGGTTTTGTTGATTTATGAGCCCTCGATGCTTCCAATTCCCCATCAGTATGGGCAGGCACGACGCGGGCTGGAAACTCAGCATCTGCTTCCCCTACGTTTCATTTGTGAACTTTAGCACCAGATGTAAATCATTCATAAAATCCCCAAGTGTTGGAAGGTACTCGTCCCTGGGTTTCACAAACGTAGACTCCGCATACTGTACCGACCTAGTGATTTCTGTCGTTTGTTACAAATGGCAGGAGCAGAATTTTAATGACTGTCAGAAATAAATTTCCAGCAGCAGAAAAAAGAAAAGAAAAGAAATCCTAGTCCAGAAAGTACTGGGAAACCTCACATCCACTCCTGGCTTCTTAGCATTCTTCTGAAATGGAAGGTGTCATGCTAGGTTGTCCCGATCCAGCATCTCCAACTTAGGAAGAGTTTAAGGAGGATGAGTTCTGTGGGGCAGGTACTGCTCTGTTCCGTTCTTTTGGGGTTTCTGATCCGCATGATGAAGACTCTTTGAAGAGGGCCACGAAGGATTTTTGGTCCTGTCCATCCTGCCTGGCCTCACCCACCATGCTGCCTGGACTCCAGAAACTTGTTCAGCTACATCCATGGAACATCTGAGGAAGGCACAGTGCCTCCTCCCAAGATGTCCACAGTGCCGTGGGGTCAGGTGCACACAACAACAACCACCCTACAAAGTGGCTCAGACTTCTCTGTCCCTGTCCAGCAGTATGAGTTTCCAGTGGAGATTTGGAAAGGAAGACAGGCCAGCTGAGGACGTTGCCATCCTCCCCTAAGAAGAGACAGATGGCCCAAGAAGCTTCAGACACTCCACAGAATGAGTGATTCAGGAAGAAAATGGCCAAAACTGATGTAACCCAAAAGTCATGGATCCTAACACTGTGTCCCCCAGAGTTGCCCCAATTCTGACTTTCAGACCCTGGTTACTTGCCCTTCTGACTTCAGAGTCCCCCCACAACATTCCAGTGAACCCTTTTCCACAAAGGTTGTCCAAAGTCTATTCTGGTTGTTTGCCATAAAGCTACTTCTACAGCATCCTCTGGAAAACCCTGTGACTATTAGAGAATGTGTAGATTTCAAGGCATGACTGAATTGGTCTGGACAAGGGAAGGAGGAAACTGTCCAAGAGAGCTCCTTGAAGAAGGTGATGAGCAAGAGTCCTGAGGAATAGGCATGGACAAGTCAGGCTTCGAAACCTTTTGCAAGAGCAAAGTTGTGTGGCCACAAGGGTGACTGTCACTGCCCAGTGTGTGTCTCCTGACGTGTCTCCTGCTGGAGGCATCTGTATCACATCCGTGTCATGTGGTTAAATCTGCTCAGCTCTGCCTAGGCTTACTCGGACAGAGTTGTAGGTGCTGGGATTTCATCCGTCTACCTGCTTCTCTGCTCAGAAGAAAAGCTCCCACTGGTTCCTCCCAACAAGGACACTGCCTGATTCCATCAATGTTCTCACAATCATGCTAAAGGGTGAGGGAGGCATTCAGCTGGGTCATCCTTGAATGTTTCCCATAAAACGAAAAGAAGTGGAGAATGAGGACGACACTTGGCTTTCCTTCAGGGCTATGTCCTCATCGCTTTGCAGGTCAGTTGCAAGGAGAGACCCAGGGGATCCTGCCTTTAATGAGTCTTGGAAATTTTCATAAGAAATATCTGCTCTGTCTCTCTCAGACTTTGTCTGTTCACTCACTCAGGCCTCTACTTGCTCAATCAACTCATTGATCCTTATGAGATAGTCATAAACATAACGGAAAAAATTGCATAAACATAACAGAAAAACATGCTGAATTTGATCTCTAGAAGTCCAAAGAAATGGTTTCTTTCAGCACAGAATGTTAAGGCTGGGTCAGTGGTGCACACCTGTAATGCCAGATTTCAAACTGGATCCTAGCCTATGGAATTTAGAAATTTAATGAGATCTTGCCTCAAAATTTAAACAAAAAATGGACCTGGGGATGTGAGTTCAGTTCTAATACACACACACACACACACACACACACACACACACACACACACACAGAGAGTGTGTTCTGGATGCACCGAGGTGTGTATTCAAGTCCCAACACCTCGGCAGAGTGGTCACCTCCCCACTGCGCGCCCGCGGTGTCCGAGACAGCCCTGCACAGAGGCCCTGCCGCTTCTCCCCCTCACTTTCTAACACCAGTAACAGAGTTCACCCTGCAGAGTGTTGTTTTCTTATTTTAGCTCTCTGTCTTCACCTCTTTCCCACAGCATTGGCCTGCTTTTGTTTTTCCACCAGGCTTTGGAGAATTTTTGTTCTTTTTTCCCAGATTTTGTCTTTAATAGATTTTTAATTTGAAAAACCCTCAGGAAACAAGAACATTGTCTTGGGTTCTCTGAGCTGACAAAGAGAAGGGTCTGTAGTGTTTTCTGCCAAGATATAGAGGTGTGTACATCCACATGTATGTGTTTGCATATACATCTATCCATGTGCATTATATGTGTGAATATATATGCATAGCTCTGTGTCCATATGAGTATATGTTCATGACTTTGTGTATATATGTATTGTGAATGTGTGTGCGTGTGTGTGGACATGTACAGGCATGGGTGGACATGTGCTTCTGTGTGTGAATGTGTGTTATATGTACACATGTGTATATGTGTGTTTGTGTGTGTGTTGTGGAATGAGAAGACGTGGAGACACTAATGGCTTTCCAAAGGAGAGGAAGGAGGGTGGGTGTCTGTGTCCTACCTGGCAGCACCCACCCTTGGGACCCCACATTCCCCATGGTCTCTCCTATGGCTGCTGAGCCTGACTGGCCCTGGAAGGCCCTTGAGGAGCTTGGCAGGCTGCAACCGAGCCTCTGAGTCTGGATGGTGACGTTTGGGACAGGAAATCTGATGCAGGCTGCTCTGGGGACTGCTTTGTGGCCCTGGAGCCCCACAGAGGTGCAAAGCAGGGTGTGGCTGGCCCAGCTGGAGCCTGTGCAGAGCACTATGAAAGATGCAGTAGAAGAAAGGTACCCTCAGTGGAGACGCCAGGCCACCAGTCCTCCGAGGTCACATGCGCTCAGAACAGGGGCTTCGTCACTTGACTCCAGGGTGACTCTGGGGGTTTGCCTGGCCTGGCTATTGCCATATATCATGCCTGGTCTTTCTTGTGCAGAGTCATCCGGCCAGGCCAGGAAGATCACCTTCTGCTTCATAAGAAAGGGTCTCTGGGGCTGCAGGAAGAGTGGTGGGCAGGGAGGCAGCCCTACTGCCACCCACCCCCACCCCTTTGTCCCTCAGCCAGAGCAGAATCTTGAGATACAGACAAGCACTCTGGGATCCTCCAACCCAAGCCTCCTCAGCTGGATGGCAGTGTGTTCAGAGGGGGCATGTCACGAGAAGTCATTGCAGGTATGCACGTACATGTTTGCACACATACACACATGTGTACACACATACACCGAGTATCCAAATTTCATCCAAAGTGCCAGATTTTAAATGCTGGAGATTTAGGTTTCCATCAGCCACAGCCAGAACTTGCTCCATGCCAGGCCATGCCCAGGCCAAGTACAGCACCCCTGTACTGGACAGTGGCCCACACAAGGGCAGATGCAGACCCCAAGGGTGGTGACAGGGTAATATGATGAAGAAGGGCCCTCAGGACCCTGCAGAGGCGGTGTAAGCACTTTGCAAGTTGTCATTAGCCGGTACAGACACAGCTTTGGGGCAGTTAGTGCACTTCCCAGGGCCTCACAACCGGGAATGGCAGATGTGAATTCAAATTCTGGCCGTGGCTCCCACAGCTGAGGTCTAACCAAAGCACCCTGTACCCCTCAGCAGAGGCTGAGCACAGATGTGCTGAGGGCAGTGGGGCAAGATCAAAATAGTGTGGGAAACGCGGTGAGCTCAGCCAGCCCTGGACTTGGGACCGCCCAGGAGGGGTCTGAGGGCCCTGGTCCAAACCGCGCAATCAGAGTCCATCTCCACGCATGCTGAGGGCAGGCCAGGCCCCTCTCTGCTCTGTTTAAAGCCTCCCCCATTCGTCTTCTACAAAGCCTTTATGTGTTTGAAAATATTCCTCTTCATTATTCATATTGTACCACAAGAATGATATATTTGAAGAAATCATCATGAATAAAGTGGCCAATTTAGCAGTGAGATTTACTAGGAAAATACTCAGTAAAAAATAGTCAGCAACCACATTTTTTGGGAAAGGAAATAAAAATGCTGCTTAATAGTCATGGAACAATGCTGATAGCCATGGGATCCTATTCAATAATGTTTCCAATAACCATTCTTGGACAAAGAAAGAAAAATTTATTTTTAATAATGATAAAAGGGGAAGTAAAGTGGCTTCAACTCTAATCAACCGAGTTACAAGGCAGGCAGTGATCACCCTTTCCCCCCTATCATTCTAAAAGAGCCTGGGGGGGGGGGCATGTGTGTACTTTAAAAATAGAATTGCTAATAATCTCTTAGGTTGGGGCTGTGGATTTGGGAGGCCAGATGGCAGGGCCTCCAGAGCTCAGATCAGCACCCTTCCAGCTCAGCCCACCCGCCCTGCAGTCCAGGGAGAAGTCAGCAACCACGACACAGGTCTCAGCCTCCGGTTATTACTGTGCTTCTCAGAGAGAAGAAATTTGCTTTCCAAATGGACGTCCTCCTTGCCGTCTCTGGAAAGGGGCCGGAAGTATGGCATGGAACCAGCTCTCCCCAAACCAAACCCGTGTCTTGATTAGTAGCATTTGTCAAATGCTGAACTGTATATTCTCACACCGTGGCTGGTTTTCAGCCACTGAAGGTGGCCAGGTGACCCCACTGGGCATGAGGTGCCAGAGGGAGGGCTGGAGCCCTGAGGGATCCAGTGCTGGCAGAGACTGGGGCTCCCCTAGCCCCACCTTCCCTGGAGCCACCTGCAGTCTGGTTTGCTCATGGCTCCGGGGCTGCTGCCTCCACGCCCATCCTGACTCTTCCTGCAGAGGCAAAAGATGCAAGGAAGCTGAGGCCCTGAGTCCCTGCTTGGAGGAATCTGCCTGAGGGCCTCACCTACTTTAAACTGTGAGTGAATTTGAACATAGCATTCAGGGCCATGGGCCAGGGGCAGCCTCACTCCAACGAGCCTACTGGTCACCAGCAGGAGCTCTTTCCAAGCATGTAACTCAGGGACCAGGCTCACAGAAACACTAACTGTCCTCCCTCCCTGATACCTGCACCAGAAATAGGAAAGTTAGAGCCGCTCATTGATATGCAATGAGAAGCAAGCTCCTTCCCTCAGGTGTGAATGGGTTGCTGTTTATAGATATCTATTTATTGATTAAGCACATTTATTGAGCATCATACTATTTGCAAAGATAAATAAGTCATCTTTTCCTTCAGTAAGGCAGCCAAACCCTGTGGGAGATGAAGAGGAGCCTTGTACATCCGGACCGTATTCAGAAGTGACAAGGTGGAGCACACGGCAGCTGACAGAGGCATTTCCAAGCTTCTGAGCACTGGGGAAACTCAGGCACCTTACAGGCTTACCTGCCTTTGGGGCAGTCTTTCTTATTACTCCCACCTTACAGAAAGAGACCTTGGGTCTCTGTAATGTCAAAACCAGGATCAGCACCCAGCTAGTCTGGGCCCAGGCCCCCACACTCTAGTCACCTCCTGCCACCACTTCCTGTGTTGGTGCCGCAAAACGCAAGGTTATCAGGAGATGGGGCAGGAGAGGGCAGCTCCTGGGACTGCCCTTGAAGGACACGCAGTGAGGTCCCCGGAAGCCAACCCCAGGGATCAGCCAGGCCCCGGGGAGCCAGAAAGGAAATGGGTCCCTGGATCTGGAAGGCCCCACCTTCCTGGTAAGAGAGTTTGGGCTTGACTCCAAAAATCAAAGAACTTGAAAATAAATTCAAAAGCCAGACAGGGCTTGGATAATTCTGCTTCTTGCTGTAAACGACGACCGGGCTTCAACTCCAAGTCGGAGCTATTTCACTGATTAGCTCAGATTTCTTTCTCAAGCAGTTTCTCTCCAGGACGCAGATTTATTTAAGTTCACCATTAAAATGCAAGCTGGAACCTGTTCCACCATCTCCATAGCAATGAATGTCCCCAAAACCAGTGCCAATTTTAATGATTAAATTATCTTTATTTTCAGTTCTTATATCTCGACATTTCCCCCACACTTTATTATACTTTAACTCATTCACTTATACTTTGCCAAATACCAGAGAGAAGCATCATTTCCCCCAAAGCGATCCATTCCAGCTGTGAATTCCCATAGTAGGGACTTCTCTTCAAAAGCCACCGTCTGAACAGTGGTAAGGGACTGCTTATTGTAACAGTTTTGAGTCACAATTCATAATCATGAAGGATAAAGAAAAACTCCTTCACAGCCCAGGGAAGCTCTGTGAGGGTGACGCGCTGCTCGGAGTGGTGGGAACATCACTCCAAGGAGTTTTTTGCTAATGTTTTGCAAGATATTTGAGCAGAACTGATACTTTCTCGGTTGTTTTTATAAATGGGGACAATCGGGGACTGTGAAGCATCCAGTGAGACTGGTGTCATTAAGGGACGCGGTGGGTTATGAAACAACACAACCAAAGGTGGCCGAGAGCAGCCGCAGCAGCAGCTTTCTGTCCCTTGGCTCTGCCCCAACCCCGCAAGGCTGCCCACTGAGAGGCCGGAGAGGAGCTTGGGAAACGCTTGGACGTCTTCAAAACTTGATTGATTCTCCTCTCCAGAACGCCTCCACCAGGCCCACTTGCTCAGGGTTAGGGCAGAGGGTTAGGATTAGGTGTTAGGATTATTGTTAGGGGCTTACAGTGAAGGGTAGGGTTCAGGTTAGGTGTTACAGTTTAGGGTTAGGATTTGGTGTTAAGTTCAGGTGCTATGGTTAGGGTTAGTGTTTTGTTTATGGTTAGGGTTATTAAGGTTAAGGTTTGGATTAGGTTTATGTTTATTGTTAGTGTCAGGATTAGGTATTAGTGCTAGGGCTATTGTTAATGTTAGGTTTAAGAGTTAGGGTTAGGGTTATCTTAGGGTGTGATCCCTAAAGGAAGTGTACCCACTTCCTTTCCTATACAAAGCCTTCTTCTCACCTGACACAAGGTCCTGCATGCCGACTTGTGTTCTGCTGATCACCTATCTTGATGCCTAGCTGGAAGGGACCAGAGTGTGTCTCTCTCATCATGTGTTGCTTACCGTTTGTCTGTCTGACCACGCTGGGCACATGCAGCCCAGCACCACTGGACTGTTTGATCAGACGTGACCCACTAGCACCTGCAGCTAAACCCATGTCAGTGCTGGGCCTTTCTCCTCCCCAAGGCCCTGAGGGATGGAGCAGCAGTGTCTCTCCCTTCCCTAGTGCCCTCCTACTGCAAGATTCCACTTGTGCCCATGGAGGGCGTTTGCTCTGTTATGGGCACGGAGTGTAGGATCGGCCTCCTTCCAGGGCAGTAAGGAAGGATGTGGAGGTAAGCAAGGGTGGGTCCATCCAGCGCTTCCACTCCACCCTCCCCTCCAGGACCAGGTCTTCCGAGGCATGGACAGGGCTGTAGAGTTCCCAGGAGAGGAAATCAGACCTCGAACAACCCAGTCCATTCTGTTTTCCATCCCAGAGGCCCCCGCTGGAACTTTCCTAGAGACCTTGGGAAGTAGATAAGAGACACGGCAATGGAGTCTTCACCAAAAGGAGCCAAGATGAAGATGGTGCCACAGCAGGGTGGACCCCGTCCTAACCCTGCAGCAGGCACCCCACCCATTGCTGTCAAAAGCATTGTCAATGTTAATTCTGCAGATATAACAATAATAATAATAAAGGAATCTACCCTGCGTAGGTGTAGGGAGATCAGGAAGTTTGGTTAGGAGGTGAAGCCATGTCATGGGGCTACTGAAGGTTGTACAGAAATTGGCCGGGGTAAGAGGAGAAGGAAAGGGAACCCCATGTCTGAAGAACAGAGGGGTCTTAGGTGACCCATGAGTAGGGATGGAAGAGCCAGGACCAGGACAGGCAGGAGAGGCTGAAGAACTCTGGCCAGGCTGGGAAGGGCCGGGTAAAAGGGTAAGAAGCCTCTTCTCCGGCTATGACTTGCCTTCTCACCTCTTTCCTCCTCTGCCACCTGCTTCCCACGCAGTTCCCGTGAGAATGGAAATGCAAGCTCTGTGGCCGAAGGGAAGAAGTCTGGGCGGCCTCTGGGACCCCACAGTCTTCAGAGGTGGCCTGCGGGGGCCAGGGTAGCTTCCCATACATGACTCAGCCTCTCGTTACTGGTCACCAGGAAACCCCAGATGCTTGGGTAATCTGTAACCCAGATCCTAGGTCCTGAAATAGAATGTTATTCTCCATGAGGTTATTTTTACAATGTACTCATCAGATGTATTTATACCCCACATTGCTCAATTTTGAGGAAAAAAGGGGTGGATTTGAAGCAGCTAAAATAGCCAACATAAAATAAGATTAATAAAAGTGAACTTGAACTAAGAAAAAGTGATTTCTGACAAGTGAGCACTTGTCAGTGTCACTTATGAACACTATCATAGTAATTGAGTCAGAACCATGTTCTAGGTTTCCTAGTGGCCAAAGCAAAAAGAGAAACTCGATGCTCTATGACATATATTGCCTCCAAACAACCACCATGTCAGTTCCCCAGGGAGACAGACTCTCCCCTTTTCTGAGATCTGAGTGAAATATCGCAGGTCTGAGGTTCAGCAGGAAACATGGGAGGAGCAGAGAGCTCATAGGAAGCCTGCACAAAAGACAGGGTTACGACACTCACAGCAGTGCTCAGGGGACATGCAGGGCACACATGGAGATTCCCTGTGACCCCACGCCCCCCCCACCGCTGGCTCAGTCATTCATCAGCCTCTGTGCACGAGTCGTTCATGCTTTTAGATGCCAATGTGTCTCAGTCTAGTCCCTGGAAAGGCTGACCAGCCAGCCAGCCACAGGGGAGAGAAGGTGCTCTGGAGCAGACACTGAGAAAGACACAACTGATACCAGACAGAGACTTGAGCAAGAGCCAGAGGGTGTGCACAGCTCCGCACACCTCAGAATGGTGTGAGGGTCCACTCCCACATCCACCTGCGGGGCCAACCTTGGCTCTCATGGGTGAGTCCTGCAGAGCAGATGTGGGGGGACCCCAGTCAGACTCTGACTGGCCTGAGGGTCTCCTCTGCAGGCTGCAGGCTGCCTTCCCTGCCTCATCAGAAAGCGGGGTTCTCCTCAGCACACCCCTAGACTCTGAGTGTGTGCACACATGCGGAGGGGCGGGGCTTCGGTGCCAGCCATGAGCAAACACATCATCCACATCTAACAGGGACCAAGGTGTTGATCCCCAGAGTCTGGGGACTGCTCAAGTCCTGCTCCTCTGTGGGGATTTGCCTTCCCCCATTAGATATTAACACTCCGCAACCAAATCCTGTACCAGAAAAATCCAGGAGCTAAAATATAAATTTCATATAAGGGAAATTTAATGTTGCGTTGAAACCATGTGATGACGCTGCTCCGTCCGGAGTGATTTTCCTCTCAGGCCAGTGTGCCTCGGTATCCATTGGCACTGCTTGGCTTTTCACCCTGGGACCAAGTGACCAGAGTGTGTGGGGTGAGCACAGCTGGGACCTGAGTCCTGCCCCCGCAGCCTCCCGCCCCTGCAGCCCCCCAGGTCTGTGCAAAGCTGTGTCGCTGGATAGAGGAGCCGGACTCTCAGTGAGACGGGGATGGAGCACTGAGGAGCCGCTGGGCCAGCTACACCGAGGTCCTGGCCCACAGCAGGGTCGGTAACGGGCGCTCTGTCCCTACCGTGGTGTGTCGTGGTCTAACTCGCTCTTCCCCGTGTTGAGCCGGCACACACACAAAACACACAGTGAGTCCAGCTCCCCTCCCTGCCCTCTGTCCATCTCCTCATCCCCTTCCACTACAAAACATTTCTCTCTCCTTTGTGTTTACTTTTTAAAAATAAACTGAAGACCAGAGACCTTGAGGGCAACACAAAGGACAGAAGTCTCTAGAGCTGCCCCAGGCTCCTGCCGCTCAGGCTGCAGCTCTGGGGGCTGCACAGTGCCCTCCGCGCCTTGTGAGGAGAAGGCGACCTGTCCCCAGGGATACAGTGACGTGGTGCTTTCAGGGCCTGGAAGAGATGGGTGCATCACCATGACCCTAAACCCAACAGTTGGGCTCAGCCGGCGAAGCCCTGCTGACGGTCTGCACAGGACAGTTCTGAGTGGTAGAAACTCTCTCTCCACAGCACACTGCTGCAGGTGGGCAGGTAGTTAGTAGAGGTGGCCGCACAGTCCTCACTAGGGAGGGACAGGGCAGACCACACGGCTCCCGCAGGGGACAGAGTCCAAGCCTTCACGGATGTGCAGGAAATGGACCAGTGAAGTGACGTGGGTAACACAAGCACGAGAAGGAGCAGGGGGCCCGAGGGACAGAGTGGGTTAGGAGAGGAAACCAGAACCTGAAGAGCAAGAAGTGAGAACTGAGCGGCCAGGTGAGTCCTCTGTCCAAGGTCTGGAAGCAGAAAGATACACCCAACATGACCTCATGTAATGACAGCCTCAAGAGCTGAGCATGGTCCTGAGCACCTGTAATTCCAGCACAGTGGGAGGCTGAGGCAGGAGGATCCCAAGTTCAAGCTCAGCTTGGGCAGCTTAGTGATTTAGTCTCAAAATAAAAACTAATTTTAAAAGAGCTGAGAACATAGTTCAGGGTGAATCCTCTGGGTTTAATCTCTAATACTCTCAAAAAAAAATTAAAAGAAAACAAGAAAGGCAGAGAGGGAGAAAGGGAAATACTCAGGGAGGGAAGCTGAGAGGCAGGAAGACTGTTTCTCAGCCTGTCCACCACCTCAGCCTTGAGTCCAGCTCAGGCCCTTGGCTCTCCAGGGAGTCACTGTCTGAGGGACGCTTCCCATGAGCACCCCGAGGACTCAGGATCCCCTCGTGGGACAGCCTGGGCCTGGCTTCTGCTCAGCAGGGCCCTGGAGCCTCTTTCTAGGCAGTAGTACCACATTAACACCTGGCGCTTTTCTGCAGTGAAGGGCCTGGGCTGGGGTGGCGAGTGCCCTCTAACCAACCCCTCCATGACCACAAGTGCCACCTTCGCCTTCGCAGCACAACAGCACATTAACAGAAGCAGCAACCTGGGCTCTGTGCATCAGAACAGAGGCCCTCAGCGGCCCCTTTGGATAGGGCCACTCTGGCAAAGGAAAGCAGTGCCTTCAGCTGGAGCATCAGGTTCATAAACGAAGATGTTTACTAGAGGTATGTACTGTGTTGGGCGTCGCTTGTCTGAAGCTCACGTGTCCCTAGGCATCCTGCCTTCCATGCCATCTCTGGTGCTGCAGCTCCAGTGCGGTCACCCACAGCAGCTGGGGTCAGTTCCAGCTGAGCACTGGGGTGCCACTCCCAGGACTCTGCACCGCCCTGGGTAGCTGGGCAGCAGGCCATCCCATGGCTCCTGAAACTGCTCAGTTCACAGAACCAAGGAAAAAGAAAAGAACTGGCCAAGGACATTTGGGAAGCTATAATGTCAGCCAGGAGAGGTTTCCACAGAGATCTGGGGCCGCCAGAGACAAGATATCTGCCCAGAACAAGCCGCTGGGCACCCGCCTCCTGGGCTCCAGAGACCCATCCTGCCCCGTCGCTGGGCCCGCTCCTCCCCAGCCCCTTCCTGCTGCCTACAAGGAACCAGGTAAGGGTGGAGGGGCCAGACCCAGGCAACCCAGCTTCTCCCCCTCTATCCTGGGGCTCAAGCCATCTCCCCAGTTCTGGGACAAACGGGTTAAACGAGCTCATATGGAGACAGGAGGGCAGTGGTATGTGCCCATCTCCTCCTCGCAACACCACACTGAGCAGCGTGCCGGGCTCATAGTAGGTGCTCAGTAAATCTCCACCGAGTCTAAATTGGAGGTTGGGTCGCTCTGTCGTCCACAGTCTGTGCGGCTCTTCTCAGACAGCAGACACCATTCACTGCTAAATTCACTTTAAAGCGTCTGGGGGAAAAGCCTTCCACTGAGGAAAGAGATAAGGCTTAGGCCCAGATGAATTCAGGCTCGCATTTATGTAGCAAAGTAATCAGACCATCAGAGCAGAAGAAGAAAGTGGAAGGGTGTTAAGACAAATGAATTTAAAAGCACACAATACCCATCCCCGATTTGCTCTCCCAGGCAATGAAATATTTCAGAAGATTAAAAATGGTTATGTAACACCCAGAATCCACATTGTCAGAAAGATTTGTAACTCAATGTTTTCCTACCCAGGTACCAAATGAAAGAGTTTCATCTAGGTTTTGATCCTGGGCAATTTTTTTTAAAGATATAAAATATATTGAAATATTTAAATTGCTTGTCAAATGTAAACTTGCCCGTGTCCTGACACTTTTAAAATATAACGTGGCTTCAAACATCCCTTCTCCTGATAGGATTTTTTAAGTTGTTTTATAATGCATTAATAGTGAAGATCAGAATGCAAAAGACTACTGTATTTGTAATATTCACTTTATTTTTTTTCTTCATCCCCTGTAATTTTCAGAATGTAATTCTGCCCCCAGCTGGCTAAAACATCTCTGACAGAGAGAAATGGGAAATTTCTGAAGGCTTCCAGCTCAAGGAAAGGAAGAGAGTGGCCGGTGTGCGGCGCCCGGCCTGGGAGCGGCGCCTCTCGCTGGGGGTGGTTTGTTTGTGGGACTCACACGCACAGCGCTTCTTTCTGTGATCAAGCACATCCGGGGACCGACGGGGATGCGCCTCCCAGAAACCTCCTTCCCCGAGAGCTTCGCCATTAATGCGGTATCGATCGCCTGGCGACCGTGACTGTGCCATGGCTGGAGCTGAGCGGAGATGGAACGGGAGTGCAGATGCCCGGGCCCACGCACGCCGCGCAGCCTCCCGCGTCTGCGCTCTTGGTGCGCGCATTTTCACCTTTTCCGTTACGTTTTTGAAATTGTGTTCTCGCCAGGTGTCGTCATGGGGAAGGCTTGTTCTGAGATGTGGGTTTCTTTCTCCCTCCAAAGGCAACAGTCCTGCCAGGAGCCCAACGTGGGACCACAACACGGTCACTGGCCGTCTGGATCCCGTCATGGTCGAGCCAAAGGGAAACAGCTGAGTCTTTGGGGGCCTGGCGGACGGATGGATGGCGCAGGAGCTGTCTCGCTGTGACACATGTCCACCATGTGCAGAGGACTTAGGAAATGCCACTCAGGTCTAAGATATCGCAGCTCAGGGCAGAGGTGGGGCCCCGAGAAGCATTCGGGGAGGCCCAAGCAGAGTGTCTGCTGCAGGTTTTATTGACTTATTAATTTTTATTTTTTATTTTGGCATCACTGAGTTTGAACCCAGGATCTTCACATGAGGTACATCCCCAAGGCCCTCCTTTTCTTGCCGGTTCTCTATTTATTTTTATTTACTTTTGATTAGTATATTTGCACAGCAGATGATGACTTTGGTCACTACGGGCGGTTGGTGCACTCGCACAGCATGTCCTACTTTGCTTTGCATCTTCTTCCCTCCCTTCCTCCATCTCTTGGTCCTCTTCGCTTTTGCAGAAGAGACACTGAGATAGCAGGACGGCAGCCTTCAACTACTGTCCTACAGAGAGATCTAGCAGGCTGGGGAAGGACCAGGGCTCTGGAACAGGAAGTGCTGTGTGCTTCCCTCCTCTGCCCACGCCTGCCCTATGACTGTAAATGCCTGTTCACATCTCCTGATGGTGACCGTGTCCACCATGTCCACACAAGATTTGCAAAGTCAAAGTCAAGAGCAAAGGGACCCAGGGCATCTGAGGCCGCAGGCATGGCACGGCTCACAGGCAACCGTTCAATGAGTGCAGGTGCTCCTTCTGTCCCAAGGCCTTCGGGGAGACTTTGCTGAGCTTTTCTGTAAAAGCCCAGCTACAGGAAATAGTTTAGGCTTTGCAGGCCAACAGGCAAAACCCAACTTATCATAAAATACTCATCAATACTCATCAAATAATGAAATTAAAAATATTGTAAAAAGCAGGGACTTTGGGGAAGTAACTAAGTCCTGGAGTTGAAGCCCTCAAGAAATGCTCTCTGAGTCCTTGTAAAAATAGCCTGAGGAAAGCCAGATGTGGTGTTGCAGGCCTGTAATCCCAGAACTCTGGGAGGCTGAGGCAGGAGGATTACAAGTTTGAGTCCAACTGAGGTAATTTAGCAAGACCTTGACTCAAAATAAAAAGTTAAAAAAGGCTGGATGTAAAAGCCCTGGGTTTAATCAACAAAATAAACATATAATGAGCAAAAGTGGCCCCAAGGAGCTTATTTGCCCCTTTGGCCACCAGAGGAGGCCTGAAAAAGCACACCTAGTGTGAGAGCCAGGAGATCAAGCCTTACCAGGCACCTTGGCCTCGGGCTTCCCAGACCACCAAACCATGTGAAGCTAATCTCTATTGGTAAAATATGCTCCCACAGTCCTTCTGTTACACAGCCTGAGGTGATGCAGACATCTCTCACAGCAAGACTTCATTCCTCCTCACTTCCAGGAAGCCTTCCCTGATTGCTCCTTGCTCTGCAAAATGAATATGGCCAGCTGCTCTTAGCAGGCCCCTGTGGTGGCCCCTGAGGGCAGCCAGTTTCTGCCCAGCTGGTTCAGGAGGTGGGTCAGCTCAGGCACTGGGGAAGGGAAGCAGAAGGGACCTGTCCGGGCCCAGCCAGCATGAGGCCCCAACACCCTGCAGAGTTCAGCCCTGCTCAGCTGAATCTCCCTGAGACACAGCACACAAAGCAAGAGACATCATTATTTTGCCACTTCACAGCTGAGAAAATCAGGCCAAGTTGCATAGGTGAAGTCTGCAGCTCCCAAGCCTCCGACGGACACCTGACAGCCCTCTGTTCCAGGCCACACCTGACCTGCAGCCACATCAGCCTCTCTACAGTTTTCCAGCCCTACTTTCCCATTATGGAGCCCAAACCGAGCCCCAAGGGCTCACATCCAAGTGTCAAGGACTCTGTTTTCCTTTTCTAGAAGAGAAAAACCAGCCAGATGAAGCACAAATAGGCAGCTCCCAAGTTGCCCTCAACACTCAATAGGGCACCACTCCAGGATGGTAGAAGGAATTGCAGACCAATGCCACAGCTGCAGGAAGGACAACGCATCACCCTCTTATGCCCACTGTGCATCAGGTGGTACATGGGAGTTTGCACAGACTGTCTGTCACCACCCCAGCTCGGGCCAGTGATACATGTGAAGCAAATGTTTATTGCATGCACATCCACACGAGCACCCTGGGCCAGACACTGAGCTTCTGCTGGGCTCAGATGGGCCCAGAACCCTGCGCTGGAAACTTGTCTCCTCATAGTGGCACTTAGAAGTGGGTCTTTTCCTGAGTCCCCTCCCCAAGGAGCCCTTGCTTCCATCAGAAGCCAGTCACTGTCACCATCATTGTCACCATCAACATCACCGTCACTGTCACCATCACCACCATGGTCACCATCACCATCAACATCACCGTCACCATCGTGGTCACCATCACTGTTGTCATCACCATCATAGTCACTGTCACCATCAATATCACCATCACCGTCACCATCATGGTCGCTGTCACCGTCACCATCATGATCACCTTGACCATCATCATCACTGTCCTCATCACCACATCGTCATCATCACCATCACATCACCATCACCATCACTGTCACCGTCACCATCACCTTCATCTGTCCTTGAGATATTCTCATTGCAAAAGATGCCAAAAAGCTTCAGGAAATAAACTATGGGGGAGAAAACTTTCATTCTTCCCATTAGCAGCAGGTAAATACTAATTAATCAGCTTCTCATCTGCACTGGGGGCCCTGAGATGGGGGCAAGGGATGGAACCTGGGGAGCCCCATGATGTGCACAGCTCTGTGGTGGCCCCATCACTACTTTCCAGGGAAGCTGAGGTCAGAACTATGACCAGCTCAGCCTGGCTGGGAGGCAGCAGCGCAGGGACAGGAAGTCAGGGCCTCCTCTGGCAGATGGTGCGTCCAGTCTGGAGCTCGAACCACCCAGGACGTGACCATCCACTGTCCTCAGAGCTGCAGCAGCTCAGGAAAGTCAGACACACCTCAGCCATGCTTTTCTGGTACTGATGATCCATCCCTTGAGCCTCGATACTGCCCAGCGTCCACTCCAGGCCTGGGAACTGGGTGCGGGGTGAGGCCAGGAGCTGCAGCTTTGAACAAGGCCACGGTCCTTGGTGAAACCTAAAGAGGTGGGGTCTAGAGGACGGGAATATGGCTGAGCACTGTCCCCAACCCCAAGCCACTTGGATGAACTGAGTAGTCTTGGGATCCACACGCTATCGTGGATCTGTTGTTCTCTTCCCCACCTGGTCTCCAAGCAACTTCCTGTGACTTCAAGCTTCCATGCAGCCCACTCTACAGCCTCACCACTCGGTCCTTAGGGAAGCACCACTTTCCTAAGCTACAGCAGAGTCCTGACCCCAAACCTGCAGACAGCAGGGACGTGGACCAGCCACCCTCGTGCAAAAACTGTGAGCTGCCTTCCTCTTTTCTATCCACATCTGGTCACCCTGCAGCCTTTCCTCTGCCTCTGCCCTGCATCCAGGTCTGATCCCTGTCACCTGCTCTTGCCACCACCCTGCTCTGGCCACCAGCCCTGTGCAGTTTGGCTGCCCTCTGCCCTGCCTGCTCCAGGCCATCTGGCCTTGGGGCCACCCTTGAACACACCACACACCCTGCCCAGGGTCTTAGCATGCTCTGGGTCCCCTGCTTCATGGCGGGTTCCCTACTGCCCTTTGGACCCTTCCAACACCACTTGTCAAAGAAACCAGCAGGCAAGAGCCACCTTCACACCACCCCCCGAAATGCTGGTTCTCTTCCCTCACCCCGACTTTCCCAGAATCCACCAGGTTACCACTATGCTGCCCTGTTCCTTACCTTCCTCCTCTTTCCTGAGATGGTCAGGAGCTGGTCTGGGTATTCCTATAACTGTGGGCTAGGATGGGAGGTGACTGTATGCTGAGAGAAAGAGAAAGGGAGGGAGGAGGAGAAGAAAGGAAGAACAAGGGAAGGAAGGAAAGCAGGAGGAAGAGTGAGGGGGAGGGGAAAGGAAAGCTAAATCAGACGGGGCTTCCAAGCCATCCGCAGTCTCTCCTTCTTTGCAACTGATCTAAAACCTTAAAACTAACTTCTGAACTGTGTAAACTTTCTCTTCTTACACAACACTCTCTGTAACCCATTCCCTTTGTTCTGATTTTTTTCCAAATCCCTCCAACTTTGCACGTCCCACATTTCAAGTTCCAGCCAAGCACGCTCACCGCACAAACTTCAACTTGCAATCTTGTTGTCTGAAACCTCCCAAGGTTGTATAATAACCAAATGTCTTTGTTCTCACAATGAGAGTATGCATCAAGAATCAAAGAAGCAGGAGGAAAAGGAACGTTCCAGGCTATTACTGTAACAATCCAATTACAATGCCTATCAAACTTAACTTCACAGGTTATAGCTCCTAATTGCCTGACAAAAATTGACACTTCAGTCTCAACAGCATAATATAATCAGAGTCCAAATTAAATTTGATTGTGGGCAGAAAACGATGCTATCATTCGAAGGCATGGAAACAGGAGATCAGCTACCATGATACTGGGGATCAGAAATGAAAATTATTCATTAATGGCAATGCGTTTCTGATAATGGAAATGACACAGTTCAGATGGCTTCGTAAAAACACTATTAATTAAAAAGATGATAGACCTAACAAGCCATAGAAACCAGAGGGCTTTTTGGGGTGTGCTCATTAAGGTGAAGGATAGCAGCGCGTGAGAATAGAAGTTGGTGCGCTTTCGTGGGAAGGATTTCGCTGACTCGCCAGCCAAGTTTACTGGCCGCTGCTCTGTGAAGTGGGAATCTCGAGGGGGCTGTGTTCCAGGGCTATAAAAAAGAAAAAAAGAAAAAGCAAGACTCTTTGGCCATAATATGGCTTTGTAGTAAGTGCAATAGTGCTGGCTATAAAACAGAAGGACCCAATTCATAAAAGAAAAGCACAGGGGAGTTTCATGTACAATAAAAGGGGGGAAAAAGTGCCTGGAAGAAGCTTTGGAGTGTGTGTGCACGTGTGTAATACTCATGGACACAAGCACGTTGCTCACCTTGCAAGGGCTCTGGGAATTCTGGTGTAGAGGACTGAAGTACACCAAAGGACAGGCAAGCCTAAGAGGACATCAAATTTAGGGACAGGCCTACCTGGTTTTTATTCACATGGCAAAAATCTCATAGAAAATTACATCCTGTGACACAGAATTGCTGTTGGCTACTTATTCATTCCATCTAGTGAATGTCTTTGATGTGTTCAGGTGGGGACAGGGATGAACTGACCAGCAGAGTCTCTGGGTCCCCTCATCTTTTTTGTGGTCTAGGGATGAAGGGGCAAAGCTTGATCCCCAATTCCCAGACAGGAGCTTGATCTCAGAGAAGCTAAATTCAGACAGCAGCTCAAGGCAGAGCTGAGCCCACACTGGGTGCACTCTCTCCAGAATTCTTCTCCCTTAAACCCAGGCCCTGGCCCTCTTGCTCAGCAAATTCCCCCACTTCTCACGTCTCTGTCCCCCCGTGTTGTCTTCTGCCTCCTCTCTGGAACCAGCTTCCTCTCCTGGCCTCCCCATAACTCCAAGGCCTGGCTCCTGCTCGCCTGTGACTTCAGCCGAGCCCTGTCCCTGTTGTTTGTGTCTGACCTCTGGCTGAGACTCCACAAGACTTTGCAGCATGGCTCCCAGGACATGTGAGTTGGCATGTCCATGTCACTGCCCCAGGTGCCCAGAGATGGCACCAGGTGGGCCAAGCACATCAGACTACCCAGTACATGGGACATTGCCCTAACCTATTCCTTATGGTGGCCAGTAGGCAAGAGTAGCCTCTTCCAGAAGCACAGAGGAAGAGGAGGCAACTTCTTCCAGTCCAAAGCATACCATTCCCTGGTTCCAGATGCTCCCAGCCTCTAGGGCACCTTGCAATCAGTTTGCCCACTCGATGGGCAGCTTTCATGGACCAGGCTGCCAGGGACAGAGAAGAGCTGCCTCTGATAGAACAGACTTCAAGGAGTTTCCACTGAGCCCCACCCTGCGGCTTGCAGGCAGACAGTCCACCAGGCCGGGAGGACAACACCTGGCTGGCTGACAGCAAAAGCATGCACTGGATGGAGCCATTTGTGAGGGCAAGAGCCTTCCCTAGCCCACTGTGAAGAGGCTCTACAAGCCCCAGGAGTCTCCATCTCAACGCCCTGCTGCATCTTCCATGCTGTGTCAGCTGCGTTCCTGTCACTGACACATGAGACAAGAAATACAACTTGAAGGATGAAAGGTTTGTTGTGGCTCACAATTCAGTCCGTGGCTGTTTGACTCCAAAGCAAAAACAAGATGCCAGAGGGGCCTGACAGAGGAAAAGTCAGTCATCTTACAGTGGCCGAGAAGCCATGGGCAAGGGGAGAGGATATACCCTCTCACATCAGGCCAGATCCGCCATGATCCAACCACTTTCCACATGCATCAGACTTTGGAGGACATTTTAGGTCTTAAAACAAAATACACACATTTATTAACATTTGTATTTTCCCATTGTTCTGCTTTTAGCTGTCTATTTTCTTCTCTAAGTTCTGAGTTCCATGGAATTGCTCCATCTTGCTCCCCATAACGTCCCTCTGCCTTATAGAAATGCTCAGAAGGATCAAGGACATGATCGGAAAGTGCCTTGTCTAGGAACTGCCTGAGGTCCTGGGCTGCTGCCCTGGTTGAGACAGACATTTCTATCCATGCAAGTGCAGGGTGCTGAACAACTGCTGGATCCCAGGGATGTCTCTCCTTCCTCAGTGTATTCTGCATTACCAAGAACTAAAGCAGGGTCACAGGGCAAACATCAGCCTCAGGCAGCCATGATGGGAAACAGCTCAGTTGCTCCTGTGCCTGTGCACTGTGGTTCCCGGAGGAAGCGCTCACTAAGAAAATGGCTGCTCCCCTGGCAGCCCCTGCAAGGGAAGAAACCGGAAATCAACACCTGGCGGCTTCCAAAAGAGCTGAGTGGTCCCAGAGCATCTATTATTTTCCTACACAGCAGTCTCTTCGAGGCTCTTCCTGTACAGATTCCACTTCTTGTCCCAAAAGACTGGGGGATGGCAACATCTGTGTTACAATGCAAGTAAGATCTTAACAGCAAAAGCCCCACCTTTATAATTAAAGAGAAAAAACAGCTCTTGGTCCCGTTCATACAGTCCAGAGAGTAAAGTGCCTAAGGCTCCATGTGCACCCTCAGAACTGGGGAAAGGACAGTGGGTGATGAATGTATACTGGGAACTAGAAAAGCATGGGTAAATATTTATGTAATAAGAAGTAAGAAAATTTATTTTTTAACTGTAATAAGCCATAAAACCGAGGAAGAGTGAATGCCTGTAACCTCAGCTCTCTGAACGGCCGAGGGAGAAAGAGTACAAGTTTGCCCCAACCTTGGCAACTCAGTGACTTAATCCCACCTTGTTCCTCAGTAGAAAGTAAAAAAAGGCAAGAAGTATAGTCTAATTAGGCCCTGGTTTCAGTCCCCAATCCCACAACCAAAAGAGGGAGGTACTGGTTTTGAAAAATATTTTAAGAGTCTGAATAGCAAATATAAGAGAAAGAGTAAGCCTCACACCAGAACAAAATGTATTTGACACACATATAAATAAAGAATTTGTGTTTTACATAAAAAGCTGTCTGGTAAATTGTCCTTAAAAAGATAGTCTCCACCCCCACACACATTGAAGAATGAGAAAATGATATGAACAGGGAATTCATGATGGACAGATCTTAGTGGGGGAAAATCAATATAACATGTAATCAAGAAACAGATTGCAGTGAGATACTGTGTTTCAGATATTCAAATTGGCTATCTCTTTTGGAATGCTGGTCCTCAATACTGTATCATAAAGAGTAGACTATTATCACATGTTCTTCTCAAAGTTGTAAATGGTCACACTTTTGAGGAGGCCAATTCTTGTTAAACCTTGTTTTTATGATGGTGCCTGAGACAGACAGATGAACAGTCTCCCCGTGGTCACTGCTGTGCAGCACCCTAAGCTCTTCCACCCATAGCAGAGCCTCTCTCCTCGCATCTGAAGTTGTCACCGTCCCACTCCTTCCCAGGATCTCCAGACTGCTGCATCTCCCTCCCCCACCTCGAAGCCCTAGTGTCCTAGGGTGGTCCAGTCTGTTCTGCTCTCTGCAGTGTAAAGCTGAGCAGACTGAGGAGGGAGATAAGCAGAGTGAACCAGAAGTCTACACCCCAGGGTGCTGACTATATTACCACAAATTGGGGTGTGCACAGGAATCATGGTTTTCCCCACAGACATGGTTCACTGGTCACCAGGTTGGGAAGCCTGGCCTTAACCCTCACAGGATTCTAGGAGGAAGATTAGAAGTCTGTAGAGAACACAAGAGAGAGAAGCTTCTAGAACAGAGGCCCTGATGTCTTACAGCTTTAGTTGTCCCCTCTAAAGGCTCACATGTTCCCCAGAAGAATCTTTAGATGATTAGATTATAGGGATAGTCTAGCTGACTTGCTGCTAAGTGGTGGGGGCTAACTGGAAGAGGCGGGACACTGTGGGTGCAGACTCAAGGTACTTCCCTTCTCTCTCTGCTTCCTGTCCATCATGCCGTGAGCAGCTCTCCTCCACCAGCCCTCTGTACCATGCTGCCTGCCCTGGAGCCAGCTGACTAGAGACTGAACTGGGAGCCAAAATAAACTTACCCTCCTTTTAATTCTGGATGTCAGACATTTTGTCCCAGTGATAAGAAAAGTGACTAGAGGACAGTGTGAGCCTCATGGTGAGCTGAGACAGCCACTGGTACTGCAAGGGAAGACTTGCAGAAGGACCAGCAGTACGTATGCCCATGCACCAGGGAACTGGGTATAGATGGCACACTGGATGCTTTAATACCCACCCTCCTTTTGTATCACTGCCACCATTTTAGCCTCTTGGGGCTGGAGAATTATTTGGGGAGAGGCTATATTGGCCCCAGAGACAGATGGGGAGCATCCCATGGCCAGCTAAAGGAGAGCTACACATGAAGGACAGCAGGGGGCATGAGATTGCTGTGGCCTGTTCCCTGGACTATCATACAGACTTCCCAGATGCACTAATACCACGCTCACCTGCCACGCTTTGGGAAGATTGGAGTAGGGTCTTTTCCTGGGCTCCTGAGGATGAGGGAAGATATCTGCCTAACTGAGCCCAAGGCCAGTATGCCTGGCCAGGCTGAGTGGGCCTCCTGTGCTCATCCACCATCTCAGAAAGGCTATCTGATGTCTCGGGCTTGACGTGATAATCAAGAGCCAGAGGGACTTGGCAGAACTAACACAAACATGGAAGACACCAAGATCATTTGGCCAGAGCTACCTTTCAGGCCACCTGGAGACCAGCCAGCCAAGTAACCAGGGACAACCAGAGCCTCAGCTTCCATCGGAACACCTCAGAAGGTCCAGTGTGATAGTCACAAGGAGACACCTGTGTGAGTTCTCAGGCTGACCCTTCCTCCCACCTGCTGCCACATGCCCATCCAGATGCAGAAAAGCTGTGACTCAGAAGAGAGAGACCCAGGGCTAGCCTGGCCCTGAAGCAAAATCCAGCCCAGAAACAAAATGCACAGTACTCCTTACACTAAGCATCAGTGGTAGGAGATCCCATTTACAATGCCAACAGCAAAACGAGGTTTCTGATTCCTGAGCACAAAGAATGTTCTGGAATGTCCTGGAAGTTTTTGTGCATGGTCCTCAGCATACTCCCAGTGTGACTACACTTCAAAGCCATGTCTCTTCATAAGTCTCTCTTTCTAGACTTGAGGACAAAGTCCTCTGGGACTCTTACCACAGGATAGTGCCTGACACAGTAAATCAAGTGCTACCTGTGACACAGCCCAGATGTTGAGGACAAACTCCCATGCCACTGCTTTGACAGAAATGTGCAAGAGATGCTGGGTGTTATATTTCTGTTTCCAAACTTTTGTCTCCAGCTACAATCTGCAGTTGAAGAATGCTGAGTCACTTAGAATTGGCTTGCTTGCATTTATAAGAAAAGATTCTGTCTCAAAAACTAAGTAGGAAACTGAGGGAGAGAAATACTCAAGATTTTCAGTGTTTTTATCTTAACTTCTAGAGGCTATTCTATAAAATTACTTGATTAAAAGGAATGGTAAGAAGAATAAGATAGCATAGACTCTTAGTGCATTGGAGTGCTTGACAGCATCACCTCAGACATTCAGCCAGATTAAAAACTATTCCTCTTACCCATTTTCTCTTTGACAAACTCCTATTCATCCCCTCAAACCCTAACTCAAATTCTTCATCATCTGTAGATTTTATTTTTTTTTTTTTGTACCAGGCATCAAACTCAAGACCTTGTATTTGACAGGCAGGGACCACTGTAGAATATTTCTTGACAACACTATTCCTTTTTATTTCTAGACTTGGTGAATTACTTTTTTTTATTTGAAATCTTTATTGGTACAGTACATATACGTAGCATGATTGAACTCCATAATGGGGATTTGTACCAGTATAAGACACAACTTAATTCTCATTTTTTTCCCATAGCTCCACCCACCCTACCACCCCCCTAAATACATACAATTTATTTCCTTTCTTTTTTGTTATAATCTCATTATTTTTGTCTAATGCAATGTCACCACTAGTAGTTTGTGGTCTCTACCCTAGTATGGATGCTTATTTATAATGTTAGTCTGTTTTAATCTGCTGTATGTAAAACTCTGCACCAATATATGTCTACTTTGCACAGTGAAGAAGGTGGGCCCAGAGCCTGACACAGCTCCCTGTGTCCGCCAAGAGTCCTGGACTCAGGTGACGTCGGTCTTCCCTGCCACCCACTGCCGTGAAGTCTACAGTGGGGCCTGCTCCTGCCCTGAGAATTGCCTAAAAGAAGCAACTAGAAATGAAGTCACAATTCTCCCTGGCCGTCCCCTCCTAGATGGCCGGGTCTTCCCAGCCTGGAGCTCAGGGTCCTGGACCAGGGTGGGCCCTAAGTGTGCTCTGCCCCCTGTGTGAGCTCCGGTCACTGGAGAACACCTTTCAGAGCCTCAATTTCTCAGCTGTGAGTGGGACAAAGTGACAACAGTGAATCAGACGGTCACTGGAGGAGTAACTGGGAACCACACAGTCACTTTCTGTTACTATTGCTGTTTTCATCGTGCAGTTTCCCCAGTTTCCCATTTTCTTTCATGACTTTTCAGAGGTCTGATCTTAGTTGTCACTGTTACTACTGCACATGGGCCCACAGACTCCACAGCACAGTCCACCTCAGAAGGGTCAGGGTGGCCAGCCTGGCTGAGGCAGAGAGAGAGATGGAGAGAGAGAGAGAGGAGAGAGAAGGAGAAAGAGAGGGAGGGGAGAAAGGAAAGAGGAAGGAGAGGAAGAAAGGGAAAGCAATGGGGAGGAAGCAAGAAGAGAGGGTGTGGCTCCCTTACCCACCACATACCAGTGCCTTCTGGCCCACCCACTCCCCAGTATGGAGCAATGTAGCCTGGGGGGAGTCCCTGCTCTAGGAACCCCAGGACCCTCCCTGTTGCAATCACCAGAATGCATAATAAAAAGGATAGTAAACACAAAGCCAGGGACAATGTTTTATTACGCATGCACTGTAGTCTTTCTTTTTTTCTTCCTTCTTTCCTTCCTTGCTCACTCTTTCTTTCTTTCTCTTTCCCTCCTAGCACTGAAGATTGAACTGAGGGTCTTTGTATTGAGCTATGCCTTTGGCCCTTTTTTTTTCATTTTATGACATGATCTTTCTAAGTCACTAAGTTGCACTGCTGAGCTTGAATTTGCAGTCCTCCTGCCTCAGCCTCCCAGAATGCTGGGGGTTACAGACTTGCACCCCCAAACCTAGCTGAGCTCTACTTTTGTACAACTAGCAGTACCATAGGTGGGCTTACACAGCATTAGCACACACACATGCAGCTAGTGTGCTGTACGAGGATGGCATGAGGTGCTACAAACTCTTCAGCTACTTTCCAGATAGAGGGATGCCCAGCTGTGAGTGTGACCTGGCACTGACTGAACAACATTATGCACCATGAGACTGAAATTCAGTGTCCAAGTCAGCGCAGAGAGCTATAGTCAGCACGTTCAGCTCATCACACACATAGGGCACAGGGGTCCCCATCTGTAAACCATTAGGGTGTAACTGGAATACAGAGGAGGTAGCTGAGAGTTTATACTGAAAGAGGCCGAGGATCCTCAGGATCCCATGAAGACCTGGAGATACTGGCTGGGCTCACAGTGGCCGGGAGGGTCATATGAGCATCCTGTGGGTGTCTGGCAGGACATCGAGTTTCAGAGGTTTCATGGTGTGAGCAAAGTTAATCTGGAGATTAAAATTATCTCCAAGTAATGGCCTCTGACCCCATCTCCCCTCTATACTCCCTCAGAAAGGGAGAATAGAGTCGAGGGGGCCACTCTGCCCAGGGCAGGCAGGTGCTTCAAACATGGGCGTGACTGAGCAGGACCAGAGGGACAGGCAGTCCTCCACCCCTGACTCTCTTGCCACTTGTCCCCTGCCCGCCACTTTCCTTGGGCCTTTCTCCTACAAAAAGACTCAAATTCTCATTGTTATTTTTTCTTCCTCCTCCTCCTCTTCTACCCTTCTTCTTCTCTGTCCTCTTTGCTTCTCTTTCCTTTTCTTCTCCTTCATCTTCTTCCTCTTTCTCCTCCTCCTTCTTCCCCTCTCCTCCAAGATCTTGCTAAGTCACCAGCTGGCCTCAAATCCACAATTCTTCCACCTGCCAAATGTCTGCAGTAATATACGCCACCGCACCCACTCCAGATCTCTTCTGGACGGCCCCCCACAACCACCATGTGCAGTGTCCCTCAGTGGGCGTACAGCTCTCTCCCCACAGACCTTACATGCTCCCCCTCTGGTGCAACTTGTCTTCAACCTTTTATCTCCCTGAAGTTTAAGATCCTCAACATAAATTCTGGAAAATACTACTGACCTCAAAGTGTCTGTGGTGAAGTTGGAATCAGAAAGTGTTCCTCATGCATAGTCCCTGAGAAAGGAAAGTTATTGCTATTATTACCCTTTAGGCCACAGGTTCTTCAAGGACATGAAACCCAACTAAACTCAGGCCAGAGCCTCACTCTGAACAGAGTAGCTTTTGAATAACAACAGTTTGCTAGTAGAAATCACTTCAAATAAATTTTAATGTTTTTCTGAAGCCTTTTAAGGGACCTAGAAGGGCACCCAGCTCCAGCTGCATGACTGGACACCATAATGCTGCCTCCCACCTTCTGGTTCCCCTGAAGCTGTTCCACAGGACTCCTCTCCTTTCGGTGGCACTCAAGGCCCCCACAGTGCCTGGTCTCTTTCCTGCCCTTCCCTGACCCTTAGCTCTGCCATGCTCATTTTGATAGTCCATTCCCATCCCTTTCCCCATCACTTCTCAGTGTCCAGCCCAATCCACACCAGGAGAGGGTGTGCTTCCTGAGGAGGATGGTCTGCAGAACATCTGGATATTAATCAGATCTGCCCACTACACACTGATAATTAGAATCGCTTTTACAGAGAGGCACAGAGTAGGGGACACTCTGCTGCTGCAAAGGGCTCTTGCCTATGGCCATTTGGCTCCTCCCCTGGAAAACTCCTGGCCACATCTATGCCTCAAGGACTGTTCTTGGCTCCTGAGGTAGGAAAGAGCCAGAAAATGTCATGTCAGGCCCCTAACAGGCCTTCCAAAAGGACAGCTGGCTCGTCCCTGCTCATGACCACTCCCAGTTTGATTTCCAGGCTAAAGCCATGTACCAAGCAGGACTGTTGGCCTCCCTCTGAGGGAGAAGGGAATGTCAGAAATAGATTGAGTGAGAATAGGTGCTGCTCTGTATTCTTTGCTCTACCTTCATCAAAAACTCTGTTCCCTGGGCTGGGAATTTAGGTCAGTAGTTCCAGCACCTGTCTTGCAAGTGCAAGGACCCAGGTTTGATCCTTGGTAACTACATATAATACTGGGCATAGAGACTCACACTCAGTGACAATCAGTACCACATACCACAGTGCCAGACGTGGTGGCTCATGCCTGTAATCCTAGTACTCAGGAGGCAGAAGCAGGAGGATTGCTGCGATGTGAGTTTGAGGCTGAGCTCAGGGCCATTCAGAACTACAAAGTGAGACCCTGTCTCAAAAAAACTTAAAACCCCTCTGTTCCCTGTCAGCAGCCTCATTCAGTGTTTGCAAGGTGTTTGTTTTACCATTCATGTTAGACTACAGTGAAGAGAAAATCTGAGCCCCTCTACCATAGTCTAGATAATTGTAGAATATTCTATAATGTTCTAAAAGATTCTAGAATGTTCTAGAAGAAAAAGTATGCAGGTAGAAGTCCAGTCCAGCTTCCTGCGGACATGTGGCAGATAGAACTTTGTACTTGGAGCCACAACCAAACCTACTGAACCCTCTGGACCTCAAGTTAAGAGCTCAGAGCATCACTTCACTTGAATCTAGGCAGCATCCATCACCAGTGCCCTCGGAGGAAGGCCCATCACTCAGCAGGCCGCCCGAGGGTCTGCGGGTGCCCATTAGCATTTAATGTGATTCCTTATGGTAAGTGATGGCTGAGTTCCACTCGTTTGGAAAGGGCCTGGGTCTGTTTGCCCGAAAAAAGGATGCATTAGTGAGATTAAATGGGGCTCATCATGCCAGCACATGTCACTGGAGCTGCTACAGACAATAAGGACAGCAGGAAGTGATCTTTCCCCAATGATGAATTCATGTCTGCATTTGACTGTGCTATTTTGTAAAGGTGTATAGAGGCTCAGAGCCTTGCTCACTCCAGACCGGTTTCCTGTGAGCCTGCCAACCTCAGAGTCCTGAGCAGACTGGGCTCATACACTTAGTGAAATGCAAGCTTAGGTTTATGACTTTGGAGGAGATGTAGATGCCACTGGGAAGTGTAAAAAAATGAAAGATAGCTGGAGGAGGAGTGAGGAAACCCCTTGTTGTACCCCAGGCAATAGATCGTATTGGCCAATTAACTGTATCTGTCTGGCCCGCAAAACTACCAGAGTTCTTAAGAGTAAGAACCACATCCGGGCACTTCTGCCTCCCCAGCCCCATCACAGCACTGACACACACTAAATACTCCGAGAGTTAACATGTGCATGAATGGCCAGACAGTGCTTGATTCCAATTTTAGGGAAATGAAAAGCAGACACACAGCTTTAAATATGGGGAAATACATGAATGAAACAGTCTAAGTTGGTTATAATACAATAGCATAATGCAGCATTGTGTGGTTATTACAGTGACAGTAAATCCACTGATGGATGGATGAATAAATACAAATATATATATATATATATATATATATATATATATATGATAGCATTCAAGTTTAAAAGACTAGAGATTCTGATATATGCTGCAATGTGTCACCCCGGAGTAGGTCATGCCCATGAAATAAGCCAGCCATGACAGGATAAATACTGTATCATTCATACTGGGGCTTCACAGAATATCCAGATTCATAGTGACATGAAGTAAAGGCTGGTTCCCAGAGGCTGGGTAGGAGGAAAATAGGAGGAAGAGTTTCAGCTTTATTTTGTGCCACCTGGATGTATGTTCAAACACAATTAAGATGGTAATTTTTATGTGTCTGCAACCACAATCAAAATGCAACAACGGGATTCTTCACTAAGTGGCATACGACAGAATGCAGAGTGACCTAGACAATAGACACACCGGCACATGGAAAGGGACACACAGAGGGGAAAGCATCGCACTGCTGTGGTGGAACTATTACCATTATGTTGGTTTTAAAATCTGTTTGTACCTTCACAGCTTCTTTTAAAAATCTCTTTAAAATTACGATAACAAAGGAATACTTAACAGAAACAACACGACATGTAGATCTGAAAGCGACTGACAACGTGGCTGTAGTTGTGAGTTTCCAGAGGTTCCTGATGCAGGATGCAGAACTCTTTCAATGCCACATCCAATCAATGGTGGTGATGATGGTGATGACATCATTGGACCATCCAATTATTGGAGTAAATAAATTAATACAAATTGTAAAGAATTCTGCCACACAAAGTTAATGCTGAAACATGAGAAACTGAGATGGCTACTAACAGGACACTGGGCCAGGAGTTTGGGGTGGAGGTGCACGTCCAGACGAAATGGGCACCACGCACCCGAGCCCCAATACTCCTTAGCCGGTCCCGTCTTCTCTTGAAGCCACACTTTCCCATCTGTGAGCAGCCTGCGCTGATGATTCTCACAGCGGCCTTTCTGCTCTGACAGTTTCCAAACAGATGAAGCCTTATCAGCCCCTCTTAAGTTCTAGAAGATAGGCATGCTCCCACACTGACTATCTAGGAGGCTTTCCTGTTGCAAAAGAATTTCCATGAATGTTATTTTTAAATTAATCGGATATATGTTTGCAGTGCTCACAATAAATATATGAATACAAACAAGAAAAATTCATGTAAATGTATAATTATATTATGCACATTACATAAATGTCATATAAACTCTGAGAGGGTAGAAACCAACCATGACTACAGATAATCCTGAATAAATAACTCCCTGTGCTCAGCTGTGTCTTGAACCACAAGGTTTGCATTATGGAAAATGACTTTTCTCATCACCTCTTCTCTGTTGCTCTTAGTGCACGTCTTATCCACCACAGGAACTCAACAGTGACAAGATAGCAGTAATCTCAACTGCATATTTTAGAAAATTCCAAAAAGGACTTGTGGATTCATAGAATGTGTCCACATAGCATGAATACCAGGATGGGACCAGAAGAGGAACACTCAAAGTGGCAGGGGAGCCTTAGGGGGTCCCAAGTCCCAGGAAGGTAAAGCAAGATGGCGCCCATTTGCACAGTAACAGAGGTCGACTTCCTCCGATATCATTACCGAGGTTCCAGGGACCAGCAGGTGAACTTGATAAATGACAGTCTTGGTGCTCCCTGAAGCTCCCTGTGAAGCAGGACCTTGGGGACCTCACACAGAAGCTCTAGGGACCCAAGAGTGTGAGGCTCAGAGGTAACGTGAGGATGAGAATCCTCCCAGTTCTTGCAAGATTCAAGATGCACAAAGAATACTTGGGGCAGTGGGGAGGCCGAAGCAAGCAGCTGCACCTCTGGGTCTAACAGGAGTTCTTGGGAAAGAATTCAAATGCTGATAACCAAATGAAGGCTTTGCATGCAGAAGTCACCACAAGCTCTGAGTCTGCACATTCAAGCTCACCCTGGGAGGGAGCATTTTCTGTGTATTTCACACCCCCAACATGAAGTGAAAAAATGGTAATTCCTCTCCTCTGAAATGCTCACAAAATTTCAGGAAGGTCCACTCCCTGCCTTGGGGATTGGTCCCTGCATGGAGCTTTGTGCTGGTTTCATGGTTGAAAACTGGTCAGCTAAAAACAATTGCCAGGGCCTCTGGATGCACCATGCCAAATCTTTGATATTGATATGCAAGTGTAACTGGTTCTCTACGAAGGCAAAGCAAAATATCCAGAGGAGGTTACGGGGTCAGATGTCTGTGTCCCTCCAAATTCTAATGTTGAAGCCCTGACCCCCAGTGGGATGACATTTGGAAATGAGGCTTAGGAGAAATGAATGAGCAATCAAAATACATGGTGATTGTTTATGCTGTTTTTTAAAAAATGTACTATAGTAAAAAGCTAATTGCCACCAATTCTCTTCAAAATACTCTTTCTTGCTTCAAGTATAATTATCTCATAATTCTTGTCACTTTCTGAAGCACTTCTGGAAGTCCTCTCTCCGAAGAGTCTTTAGTTTCACTGTCATGGCTGCCCCGTGTCCTGAATCAATTCAAAATGTTTCAGTTGCATGATCATTTGACTTCAGAGGAGAGCCAGAAACCTCTCAGTGCCAGACCAGTGAGTAAGGTGGACAAGGACACAGTGTCACATTTTTAGCAACCCACTTTTCTGCTGAATGGCCCTCGGTGGCAGCAGTCATTGTTTTTGTTTTGTTTTGTGTTGTTTTTTGTTTTTGTTTTTTTCTTTTTTTGAGACAAGGTCTCACTTTGTAGTTCAGTCTAGCCCTTGGCTCAGCCTCAAACTCACAGCAATCCTCCTGCCTCTGCCTCCTGAGTGCTGGGATTACAGGCGTGAGCCACCATGCCCAGCACTGTGGTATGTGGTTCTGATTGCTGCTGGGCATGAGTCTCCATGCCCAGTATTGTATGTGATTACTAGGGGTCAAACCTGGGCCCTTGTGCTTGCAAAACAGACACTGGAACCACTGAGCTAAATCCTCAGCCCCAGTCATTGTATTTTTGATCACCCTGCTTAAAGACACTCACAAAAGAAGACTTCTAGAGTTGCTTCAGAAAGTAGCAAGAACATAATGGGAAAGACACCTGTGGAATGGTATTTTCCAAGTCATGGGAAAGAATCCACATAGATGATTAGATAAGGGCTGTGTTTAAAAACTGGTACTTTTAGAGCTGAGGATTTAGCTCACATGTATCGCACCTACCTGGGCAGCACAAGGGCCCAAGTTCAAACCCCAATACAGAAATAAATGGCAGCTTTGAAATATTGATGGTCCTGACCTTTGGTTATCTACCAAAAGGTCCACATTTTAGTTTTGTTTTTTTTTAAACATCCATTTAATCTGGCAATCTGAGTCCTTTTCCCAGCTGAACTCAACTTTCATGGTCTGAGAAAATACCTCACAAGACTGGCCCCTCCTTAACCATCTATCTTCCTTCTAAGTTACATAAATTTCTGCAGTGAATATCTTCTGTGAATTAGAGTAAAAATGTACTGTACATAGTTTCTATTAAATGTTAAAGATAACATAAAAAAGAAGATAGAGAAATAAGAATTGAGAAGTTCTAATAATTCCCTAAATTATATATTCTGCGGTTCCAAAAATATTTCAGTCTATATATTGACCTGTCTCATTTATGCTGTTGGATTCTCTGGTTCACTGAAATGAAAGTTTTTCACTATTGTCTCTTGGTCACTTTTTTGTAAATCTTTTTGTCTGACTTGCAAACTAACACTTTGTGCCTTATTTTAAGACTGTGGTACACAGTGTGCCAACTAATGTTATTCTTTAATTTGTTATGTAATTTTACTTTACTTTTCATAGAGTAAGAAGAGTTTTTTTAAATTGAATTCTTTATTGGCACTTTTTTTTTTTCTGTAGTTCAGGCTGGCCCTGAGCTCAGACTTGAACTCACAGCAATCCTCCTGCCTCTGCCTCTCCAGTGCTGGAATTACAAGTGTGATCCACCACACCCAGGCACTGTGGTATGAGGTTTTGATTGGTGGTGGGTGTGAGTCTCCATGCCCAGCATTGTTGTATGTGGTTTCCAGGGATTGAACCCTGGTCTTTGTACTTGCAAAGCAGGCACCTGAACCACTGAGCTAAATCCCTGGCCTTTTATTGGTACATTTTAAATACACATTACAATCACACTCAACTTTATGAATTTGTACCAGTATATGGCATATTAATTCTCCTATTTACCCATTCCCCTACATACCTTACAATCCTGATCCCCCATGTATAGATATGCTTTACTTTTTTTAATCACCATATTTTTTTCTTGCCCCTCATTAATTACCCCTAGAAGACTATTATTTTAAAACACATTTTCTTAGGGCTGGGAATTTAACTCAGTGGTACCACACCTAGCCTGCAAGTACAAGGGCCTGAGTTCCATCCTTGACATCTTCTTTATTAATATCAACTCATACTACATTGAAATAAAAATTTTTAAAAGTAGCAAGAATAATGAGATGAATGTGCTCAAAGAAGGGAAGAGTATTTTGAGGGGGTATTAATAGCAATGTGTCTTTTATTAGAATCAATTTTTAAATTTAAACTTTAACCATTTTTTATTTCTGTTAGTATATGTTTTAGTACATAACGTTTACAGTCCTTACGTGGTGTTGGTACACATACCTAACACATCTTAGTTCTTTTTTCACTTCCTCTTCTTCTATTCTGCCCCCATCTCTTCATCCCTTCCCTATTTGAGAAATGTCTCTCTCCCTACTTCCTATTGTCTATCTTTTATTTTGCTCTTTATTTATTACTTGGGTTTCTCATATAACAGTCACCATGTAAAATTTAAGCTGTGTCCGATTTATTTCATTATAGATTTCGATCACCTTTTCTAGATGCAGGATTTCTTATCAACTAAGTAGTGATGATGATTACAGTGATTATGATGATGAATGTTATAATGGATTATGTCCCTTAAAAATGATATATTGGACTCCTAACCCTTACTTCATTTAGATGTCCCCTTATTTAAGACTAGGGTCTTTGAAGATGATAAAGTTATGATGAGGTCATCAGGGTCATTAACATCTTAGCAAAGAGGGGAAATTTGGATGGAAAGAAACACACAGGTGTGAGCAGGAAGACAGGGCTGGAGTGAGGTGCTGACCGAATATCACTGAAACCTCAGGAGCTGGGCCACAGGTGAGGACCAGCTTGCCTGCTCAGTGCAGAAGGACACACGGGAGGCAATGACTGGGTGACACATGGGAGGCAATGACTGGGTGACACTTTGTTATAACAGTTGAAATCACTAATATGGTGACAAGGAGAAGGACCTGACCAGTGCCAAGCTAACACCAGCCAAGGGATGGCTGCTCTTACAAAGCATCAAAGTAACAAAGATGACAGCCTGGCTTCTGGGAGAGACACCACAATCCACTTCACACTGTGAAAATGATCCCACTTCTCTGGGCCATGTTCTTCATCTGTACATCAAGGATGACATCACACCTGAGGGGTATGTCACCTGCTCCAGACATTACAGAAGACCATGAGCACAAAGGTTTGGTTTCCAGTAAACACTCTACAGCTGCAAAGTTCCCAGTCTACAAACCTTGGCAAGACCCTGTCTAACCTCCCAACCATCCAGCCCCAGCCAACTATTAGCATTACCCTCCCCAAGGCAAAGTCTTAGAAATGGAAGCTTCCGAGAGCCCTGGCATGACCTCTCCTGAACTATTCACTGGGCTCATCTTGAAGCCCCCACTTTTTTCCAGCCCCTTGAGGTAGAAAACATATGTTCCCCATTAGCCATCTAACATGTAGAGTTTACACCCTAAATAAAGATAACATTAATGAATTCACAGCCAACCTTTTCAGCCCTGTGATAGGAAAAGATTTTCAGTCACGTTAGCCCATGCTACATGTGCACCCAGGGTCACCCAAAGAAAAGGACAACCCATTAATCTTTGTCCTCCTTGTGTTGAACAATCTCTCAAATAATCCATAGCATGGCATGAAGAGAAACTCAAAACCTTAAAACTCCATCTATCTGGTCCCCAATTAAAACATAATCTTTTTAAACTGCCAATATCCGCTGACCAGAATCAATAGGAGGGACGATTATGAATGGCATTTCCTAGTGATCTGGTCCGGTGAGGGATGGATTGCTGCTGTCATGGCTAGAGGGAGGGCACAGTGGACCTGCTAGGAAGCCACAGACAGGAAGGAAAGGTCGTGGATAACCTGGCTTCCTCCTCGCTGTAACTGATGTGGAAATGTATCTTACAATACAGCCATGGAGCTGATGGTATAAAATTTCCTGTGAAGCTGCAGTATACTATTCAGGACATGAATCAAATGTTTATCCAGACACTCAACCGATGTCTTGTAAGTGCACCCTCCACATCAGGCACCTGCTAAGTGAGAAGGGCCCTGTGACCAGTGCCATCTGTAGTGGTCCAAGACCCCAGCCTCTGTCTCACCATGATGTTTAGCCGCTCTGGGGCTGTCATGAAGGTGAGAATCTCCTCTTGGAGCTGGGGGCCCTGATACCAAGTCTCTGTCCTTCCTGCCTCACCGTGCAGCAGGTGAGGAGGACAGGCCACCACCTCTCAACTGGACACCAGGGACCTTTCCACAGACAGGAGTACCCCCTGACCAAGCAACCTCTGCTTTCCACAGTTGACTGAGTTTTCTCTCCTGCCATGAAAAATGAGGTGGTGACTGGAGCTCAAACTCACTCACTAGGGCCACTCAGGACCCTTTGTCGGGGTCTTAATTTCCAGGTCCTCTTTCTGGCCAGCACAGTACATTTAAAAATGTCATCATGCCCTGTCCACAGGTGACTCCTTCACCATCTCTGATACTGCTGCTTTGTAGCCACCTAGGCCTGGGAGGCTGTGGAGAGAAGCTGACCAGTAGTTAGTAAGTGCCTGCTCTCTACCAGGCACTGCTCACTGCAGAGCAATGTGTGAGGAAAGACTGAGGCTCTCCCCAGTGCCCCGGCTGCGGCCCCTTCCCAATTCCACTGATGTCTTTACTCCTGTGGGCCTCTGAACTTCAGCCCTGGAGACTCAGAATGGAGTGAGCAGAGAGGATAGGAGCCACCTTGGGAGAGAGTACCATGGTACAGGATACTACAGCACTTTCTTTCCCCTAAGATACTAGGCATTGAATCTAGGCCCTTCAGACTGAGCTACACCCCCAGCTCTTTTTAAGTTTTTATTTTTCGAGTCTTGCTGAGTCACTAAGCTGCCCAGCCTAGGCTCGAACTTGGGATCCTCCTGCCTCAGTCTCCCAGTGCTGGGATTACAGGCATAGGTCACCACATGAGAGAGGCGTGGGGTGAGAAAAGGAAGAGTAAGATAGAAGTGAAGTGAGCCCTTGGATGGGAGAGCAGTGAGTTCTCCTCATTAACCCACCTGGCAGTTGAGAGTCAGAGGAGAGTGAGGTGTGGCGGGTGTGGGAGGAGCAAGCAGGAAATCAGAGAACTGTGCAGGATCATCTGCAGTGCTCAAAATTACAGCCTGGGATGGACTGGATCTAAAATGCCACCCAACAGGCTCATGTGTTCAGAGTTGGGGTCTTTCAAGGTGATTAGACCACAAGGGCTCCATCCACCAGTGGGTTCATCTACCGATAGATTTGTGATGCAGTGGTGTCACTGGGAGGCAACAGAAACTTAACAGGTGGAACCCAACTGAAGGAAGTGGGTCAAGAGGGCATGACTTGGGGGACTGTGGTCCCCAGCCCCTTCCTTCTTCTGCACTCTCTGTCTCTCTGTCTCTGTCTCTCTCTTTCTCTCTCTCTCCCCCCTCCCCCCCACCCCTTCCTCTCCTTTCCCACTCCCCCTCCCCCTCTCCTTCCTGGTTGTTATGAGGTAAACAAACTCCTACCACTGCATGCCTTCAGCCATGATGTTCCCCCCACCCAGGCCCAAAGCCATGAACCCAGAACACCATGGACTGAACTCTCTGAAACTGTGATACAGCTTTCCTCCTCTAAATCACTTTTCTCCAGGTATTTTGTCACAGCTGTAGAAAGCTAGCAGAGTTCTTCTTCGTGACTTGAGTTGTTTAGGTTGCTCAAGTGTTTGGGACGTCTTTTATGTGGATTCAGAAATCAGACTCTCTCTTTAGAGGGCTGCTGGCTGGGGCCAAGCACTTAAGGGCAGAACTATGGACAGGGATGGGTGACTACATGGTCAGAGGAGAAGTCAGTGTACCCCAGGAAAGAGGCTGCCGGGAAGGAGTTACCGGCAGATGCCTGAAACAGAGGCTCACTCACACCAGCAGAAGTGGGCCAGCTAGAATCAAATACCAAGTTTCATCTTGGTTATTTTTCCTTTTGACATTGAAGATAGACTCTCAGCAAGTACTGCTAAGCAAGTACTGTGCCACTGAGCTCCAGCACCAAGTCAGAAGGTGACTGTAGCCCTTGATGAGCCACTGTCTGCCCTCTCTGGCTACTGCATCTTGGGTAGGTGGTGAAAGGGATAAAAAGACAGTATCCTGATGGACTAAAGGTGGACGCATGGGACATTCCTTAATAGATAAGGCCACATGCCCTCAGCGTCACCTCTTGATAGATGGGCACCTTTTAATGCTAAGTTCTGATAATCAAGAGGATTGAGCTAGGCTGGGTGTGTAAATTTAGGCTCAGAGGTGGCACAGTTGTCTTGCTTTGGAAGGGAGGGTCTCACAGAGAGTAGAAGTGGGCCCAGAACTGGAAAGACAGGCAGGCCTCAGATGGGCAGAGCATTAAATAGCCAGGGAAGACAATGTCTGCAAGGACTCCACCTGCAGAGCAGCACAGTACAGTCACCACAGCTGAGCCCTTTGTGCTCAGGAAAGAGTTCAGGGGAAGAGAGCAGATGCCCCCCATTCTCCTCTGCTTCTTCTCCTGACCCTCCTGAGACAGAAGCCATCTGGTGAAGCTCTGTGTCTAATGCCCAAGATATCAGAAATCTTTAAAAGTCAGGCGTGAAGACAATATAACATGACCCTTTGATATTTTCAGAAACAGGGCCTCTCTGTAAAGAACTTCCTCACTCTTTACATGAGACAGTCCTTGAAATGTTGCAGTAGATTCAGATTCACCTAAGAGGTGTGTAGCACTGAAGTTAGAAGGGGATTACCATTCCCAGGGTTCCTCCGACTTCCCCTCGCCCCCTTCACACAAATTGCTTTGGAAATATGCACATACTTACACAAACACAAGTTCGGGGCCAATGAATACCAGTGACATTTTAACATTACATTCTAAAACCACTAATCGGATTAGAAAACTTTGTATGTGTTTTGTTTCCATGAAATTTAAATCTAGTTCATTGGTGACCAAAGGAATCAGAAAACTACAGTTGTTGTGAGACAGCAAATCCTGCTTAATCTTTACGGAAAATACAAAACTAGGTTACATGAGACACAAGAAATTCAGAATTTCTCCTTATTTGTGGATTTGCTTCTGTCCTTTCACTTACCTATGATCAACCTTGATTTGAACTATAAAGGAGAATTCTCCAGAAACAAATAATATGCCAGTTTTAAATTGTGCCCATTCTGAGGGGCATGGGGAAATCTCACCCTGTCCTGCTCCATCTGGCCTGGGACATGCTCACCCCTTGTCCAGAGTATCCTTGCTGTAGCTGCTCCTCTCCAGCCAGGGGTCACCTAGAAGCCACCTTGTGGCAGTATCATAGCATTTATGGCCAACTAACTCAGCTTCACTTCATAGTGACCCTGAAGTGCAAGAGACTAATGCAAGCAACTGTACTACAGTGTATTGTTACCACTGTACTATTGTGTTATTAGTAATTGATCATTTCTCACCATGCCTAACTTATAAATCAAATTTTGTGTCATATCATGGATGGAAAAATACCTCCCCATGTTCCAGGCACACACTGGCAGCCTTGGAACACAGCCTCCACAGACAGAGGAACTGCTGTATTTTCATTCAGTTGTATAAAGAACCCAGACACCCTTCTGCAGACCCCTTCATCAGGAATTCATCCACGGAAAACAACACTCAGTCACTTACCATGTGTGAGGAGCCAAAGAGAAGGTCTGATGGGCCATGGCACTCCTAGCACTCAGTACCACCTGGCCTTCGTCTGCCCCACATTCAGATCCTGCACCTCTCCTCAGGCCTTGGCCCAATGAACCTGTTTTCCAGGTGATGCATGAAAGACAAATTACTTTGGGTGCTTGTGGCTGTGGGGAACACAGTGGGCCATGATCAGCTTCTCCCTTCACCCCCTGGGCTTTGTCCACTCAGGAGCAGGCTGCCAGCCACAGGGCCCACATGGTCTCATTCACACTCCGGCCAGAGAGCAGGAATTTGCTTCCGGGGCTCTCTCCTAGGAGCAAGAAGGTTTGTTTCCCTATAGACCCAGAAAAGTCCCTCTGGCTCCCCAGTTATCTTCTGGCTTCACAGCTTCTGCCTCCTCGGGATGGACAGAGCCTCGTTCTGAGGATTTGTGGAGTTAACAACAAAGCACATGGCCGAAGCGACCATCGCTGTGTGCACCGGAAGCATCTGAGAGCTTCCAGCTACTTTACCAGGAGCCTTTTGAAAATGTCCTCACCCCACAAGCTGACACAGAAAAAGTTCACTGTTTATCAGACAGGGCAAGTGACATGGTTCAGAGACTGAGAGTGGAATACTGCAAATTCAAAATTTTTCACAAGCAAAACAGAACAAAAATACAATAAAATATGGTGCATTCTTAAAAAAAACTCCCAGAGACCTACTGTGCTGAAATCATTTGTGACATGAGCTTGGCCCCCAGGCTGGGTACTAATTCTCCACTGAAAAAGGTGCCATTGACCTTCACAAGTGATTTAAATGGCTTTAAAAACACACACAGCCACATTGCCCTCTAAATACAAAAGTGGCCCCTCCCAACCTCCCCTGTGGTAAAGGTCGGCCCTCAATGTCAGTAAGTAACTTACGGTAATGGATTTCAAAGTCAAGAATCTAATGCAAATCTAAGTATTTGCTTATACGCTCTCTGAAGTCTCAACAGATTAAGTTTGGAAGTATTTTCATAGATCATATCTACATAATCTAATAGAGATGATTTCAGGAAGACGGGAGCTGTTTCCTGCAATGTGCCTGCCGGGGTCCCGCTCCTCGCCAGTAACATTAATAAAGCATGTGTTTTGGTTTGAATTTTTTTTTAATTTCATCCAATTTATAGGACAATGTTGAAGGGTTTAAAATGCTACTGTGCATGTGAAGCAAAGTGTCCAGCTTGATGAAAGTCACAGAGAGAGAAATGAATGGTCCTGCAGTTAGGAGACCTTTGTCTCTGTGAAGTTGATGGCACATTGACTCTGCTAAAGGATGTTTAGGAAATGTATGATTTATATCTCCGGAGAGCTTAATGCATCATCCTCATGAGGCCCTACTATGTAAATATTACATTGTTAAAGGAGCAGGAGGCCGGCAGTGTCATGGGCACCCACCCTGCCGCCCTGAGACGGACCCTTTGCCCGACTGCTGGATGGCCTGGGGCCCAACGCAGGTGGAGTCTCTTCCTTCTCTTAACAGGGGAAGCAGTGCTGTCACCTGGACTATTTCCATCAAATTACATGAGACCCAGGCAAGTTTTGCCTAAGCTAATGTCTTTGGGGGGATCAGAAAAGATTAGACTCTTAAAACATATGTTTTACTAATGTAAGTCATCGCTCCCAGTATAAAGCGTGTTCTGCACACCAGGTCAGGGGGAAGACAAGCATGGCAGTGCCCCTGGCATGCATGCTGTGAATCTACCACCCCAGGCCAGGCCTATGTGACCTGGGGTTTATTGCTCAGCTTCTCTGGGCTTGGCTGATTTAAGAGCCTTGTCCCAAAGGGACATGTACCAGGCTTGTGTCCTCAGGGAGCCCCTCCCAGCCACCCTCTGTGCCCAGGAGGATGGGCCAAAGGGATATCCATAGACACCTGAGACAGCCACCGCCAGCTGGGAGGGGCCACAGGAGAACTGAGTGGAAGACCCCACAGGGATGTCGAGGCCAAGGCAGCGCCGTCCACGCGGCCCACTGAACATGCACAGACCTAAAGGCAGAGAGGAGCCCGGCCAGCCACTGAGTTAGGACAAGGACAGCAAATCGGGAGTCAGGGTTCTGGGCAGACCCAAGAGCAGTGACCTGCTGCGAGCTGTTGGGCGAAAGCCATCAGCCAGAGAATGGAGACAGGTCAAGAGCAGGAGGGGCTCAGGTGACGCTGGACTCTGTGGGCCTCCGAGCAGAGCCTGGTTCATTCTAAGGGTCTCCAGAGCCACTCTAGTGTTAAAGAATCAAAATAACGTTATCAGTAAATGAATGAATATGAAGGAAAGAAGGAAGGAAGCCTGTGGGAGAATTTGTCAAAGCACGCGAATGTTATGTTAACATTGGTGAAATGCAAGAGCAAAATGAAACTTTATAAATTACTGTTTTATATATTGCATGTGACCTTCAGCATATATTAGTAAGTTAATAAATTGGTGATGTTTGAATTTATTTTTTCAAATAGTCAAAACATTCAGTGGTGACTCTTTCCACAGGGAAATTAAGGGGGCTACATTATATTTCAGTCCGTTCGCTTAGCTTTGTGCAGCCTACATGAAGTCGTGCCGGTGTGGCTGCTTCTAAGGCAGTGTGTGCACGGAAGCTGTACCGGAAAGCTGTCTCCATGGCATCCAGAGTGGACAGCACGTGCTGGGAGCTCTGCTTCCCTCCCTCGCCATCTCCTCCGCTGCATGGGCTAGAATCTGGACACGACCCCCCGCCTCCATGACCCACAAGTTCTTGCCCATCAGGGCTCTCTGAGGACCAGGACAGTGAACCCAAGGCACCAGTGCTCTCTAGGGTCTCACATATCTGTGCAGGGCAGCCACTCTGAACCTCCACTTTGCTGCCTGCAGCCCCGGGACACTGGCAGCCCCTGGGGTCCTGAGCTGCAGCACATATTTCCCAGCTACACACACTTCAGTCTTCTGTGCTTTGGAAAGTCTTCCTGCCCCAAGTTAAGGCAACTCCCAGTGGACAGCCTCAGGGCCCCCTGGCTGCCCGTGGAAGTGCTCCTGCTCCAGGAAGCCAGCAGATCTCTGACCCCAGCTCCAGCTCCCCTGACCTTGGATCTTGAGGGTTAGTAAATGGAACAACAAGCTCCCTGCCATTACTGGTGCTCAAGAAAGTGCCCAGGGCCACTAACCGCATTGGTGACAAAGGGCAACCTCACCCTGAGGCTCCAGAGCCAGAAACATGAGCACCTGAAAAAGCCCTGGTGCCCAGCTCCGGCCCTTCCAACTTCAGCCTGGATATACATTTCACTCTGGCCCTGAAAATTAACCTGTTTGCCAGCCTGCAGCAAGTCCAAATTCAGTGCCAACTCAGTCCGGCCCATGGGCACAAGGAATCAGGCCTAAAGGCAGAGCAAAAGCTGCTCCAGAGAAAGACCAGGCAGAGCCTGGCAGGTGGCATGGCTGGGGGCTTGAGCCAGCTCTTCTGTGTGTGGGGTTCGAGGCTCAGCCTCTTGGACCCCCCATCCCCAGGTCTCCTCACCCGAGCTAGCCAACTGCCTCTCAGCATCACCACTTTCTGTACAACAGATCTCATTTTCCAAAGCCAGCACGTAATCAAGGGAGTAAGAAATTATCCATTCCTCTCCTTTCCATAACTCAGCTGAATCTCTATTTTGATCTCTTTTAGAAAGTACACATTCAAAGTGGTTTATTCCGCTGGTGCATAACAGTCTAGAGCAGCGACAGTGAATCTTTTAGAGTTTTCAGTGGTACAAACATCCCACTGTGGCATGCGTGCCATGGGTTTCCCACCACCGTTCTAGAGCAGGCAGCAGAGCTCTGTGACCTCACAGGGCACCCAGGCCAATGGGGTGGCTTCCATTTCTGAGTCTACAGTGGGGATCCCCTCTGTTCTTATGCATGAGGCCAAGTGCAATCTGCCAGCCTGGCGTCTCATTTTGCAGAGCTCAGAGAAGAAGCATCAGAGGGCATGACAAGAAGTACAAGAAGCAGGCGTTCCACACAGCACTTCCTCACACATGCATGTGTCCTAATATCTGAACCCATGTTTAGGTTCAGGTTCTTGAGATGGGACAGCCACCATGGACCACCTACAAGGGCTCCACCTACAGCATGAACACTTAAACATGACAAAACTTCCCTGGATATAGTGAATCTAAGAGAAAAGAGGCAACAGCAGGAAGATTTCTGAGATACTAGCTCTGAAGATGGAACTAGGAGATGTAAACATCCTCTGAAACCCAGGAGGGGTTACAGCTAGGATCTACCCAGGTTCTTCAGGAAGGACTTCACTCCAGAGGACACCTTCATTTCATCCCAGAGACCTGCGTCCCTTGCTGAATTCTTCCCTCCAGCACCATAGGAAAGGAAAACCATGTAGCTTTAAATCAGCACACCTGCAGTAATTAGTTCCAGCAGTCAGAGGACATAGATAGGTCTGGTCTTGCAGCCCTGGCTAGCTGCAAGGGAAGCCAGCAGTTTGGCCTCTGCTAGGTGCTCAGATGCCCTCCCCTGAAGGAAAGAGTTAGCTTCCCCCACCTCTCTGGGGTCAAAGGAAACCCAAAGTGTGCGCCAAGACCCTCTGCACCTACCCAGCCATATCCACAAAGCATTATCAGTGGAAAAAGTCTGGATAGGTCCCTCTACATAGTCTCCAGCATCTGGCTTTGAGTCAGCACTCAATGAACTGTAGCTTTTATCACAGGTTCATTCATCCATATTGGCAGCCATAGTCCTGTATCACAACAAACCTCCACATTCAATAGTTGGCTCCTATTTTATGGAGGGAAAAACTGAAGCCCCGAGAGATAGATAACTGCCTGAGGTCCCAGGGCTGCTGTGTTGAGTTTTGAACTCCAAACACAGGTGGATATTTTCCCATCTCTCCCACTGGCATCCCTCCCTGAACTCCCTGGAGCCTCAGGGGGATCTGACAAAATCCAGCCTCAGAGTCGGTCTCTCTGGGTTGACTTTCAGTGGGTTCCTAGCTGAACTGGCAGGACTGGGCTTTTGTACAGAGCAGGTTCTCAGGAAGCGCCATGACTCACCAATGGCATCTCCCTTTCTCTTCTCTAGTTTCATTCACTGCTTCAGCCAAACTTTGAGTCCCCAGCTCAGAACCTCGCTTGTGGACAAAGAGCTGCACAAATAGCCTCTGCCCTCAAGGGCAGGGAGGGGGCACTAATGGAAAGTGAGCCGGGGCTCTCATTTAATCTTGCAAAGCTCCCCAGGGCAGGGCGTGTAATCTCATTCTGTTTCACCCAGGAGGAAAAAGGATTAGTGGAGAAAGTCAGCTGCCCAAGGTCATCAGACGATCAGGAGTCAAGGACTGCCTGCCCCCAAGCCGCAGCACTGTGCTTACCTCCTAGAGAAGTCACAAAAGTGATTCTTTAAAAGAAAACAAACAAATTGAAACAAGAGGACAGGCTTGCAGGCAGATGGACAGATCACTGTCTCTGATCAGGCCTGGAGCGGAGGGAGATGATGACTCCCCAGTCCATCCAAGGGTGCCCCTTTTGTGTCTGGTCCCCAGAGGGACAGGAGGGTGTGGACCAAGCACTGTGAAAGAAGGACAGAAACCTGTCCACAATCTTCAATCTCCATTTCTCTTTCCAAGCCTCAGAGTCCCACTGCCCGCCAAACCATGGGAGCAGAAGCACCCCGCCCAAGCTCCCTACTTTTGCTTAGAAACTTCTTTTGCTGCTGGTACTACTTCACCTTCGCCATCACAAAAGCCATTTCCATTTTTCCTGCGCTTTTTCTTCCCGCCTCTCTCTCCCCTGAGGGGCCCTTCTGCATGCCCTTGGAAAGCCCCCTGGCAGCACCCCACACCACGCCGAGGACTCTCCAGTTCCCCAGCCTCCCTCACACACAGTCCGCTCCTTCTTTCTCTGCCTCCCCATGGGTGTGGCAGGCGGTGCACTAGGAAACCGAGTTGTATTCACTGAAGAGTTGGAATCCAGCTTGAAACACTTCTGTGGTGGGCATCGGATGCAATAACCACACATGGCATTTCGATGGCCATCTCATTCCATTCTGATTCCCACTCCATAGCCTGGTGGCTGCTGGAGGAAGCCATAGCGCCAGGACCAGAGGAGCCCAAGGCGGAGGCCGGGAGCATCCTGCCTGTGGGTGGGGAGCTCAACACACCAGCATCCAGGGGTTCAGTGACCATGACACGGGCACAGCACACAGGCTGGCATGGCCCACGGACACAGGCCACCGTGGGCCCCTCACATCCCCCTGGAAAGTCCCCGAGCAGCCGCCTCTCATAGACCCACACATTCCTCTCTGCTGACAACAAAGCAGTGTATTTCCTCATTAGACTTCCGCAGAGTTCTAAATCAAACTACAGCATTCAAATTTTTAAAGTTTGATCAGCTGAGAAATAAGGACATTAAATATGATTAAATATGATTGCATTTGAGGGCACAGACTGTTCTTCCATTACCTGCTTTGATTAAAAAAAGCTATCTGGGCTGTGAGGTAGAAAAGTTAAATGCGACAAGGAAAAAAAACCCAAGACTTTGCTGCCATTCCTACTTTTTTGAAAGAAAATAGTATCGTTTAAGATGTGTGCGTCACCACATCAAGAACACATGAGCTGGCATCTGTAGTTAATATTCTCCTCACCCCTTAATTGCTAAAAATAAGAGCGATTAGAATGAATCAAAAGTTATTCCTACGATTCCTCAGGGAACCTACATGTTTTAAATGGAACATAGACCAGAAGCTCTGAATCCTAAGCTGAAATTTAATTGGCACAGTATTGAAGTTTAAATAGTCTTAAAGTTTTTGTCCTGGGGTTACCAGGGGGAAATTAATTACCTATAATTTTGTGAGGATTATGGTACTCGGGCTACCTCCCTGGCCTGTGTCCTTTCTGAGGCGATGATGATGACAATGGTGATAACTGCTACTCTGATCATCTTCTCTGTTTCCTCCCCTCTCTTCTGAGCTTCACCAATGACACTGAACTTGAGGGAACTTCTGAGAACAGCTGAACATTGTAAGGATCAACACAGCTGGACAAAGGAAAAATACGGGAAGTACAGAGAGGGACTTCACAGCAGCTCTCAATGTCATCCTGGGAGGTGAGACAAATGCCAAAGAAACACTTTTCAAGAGAGAGAGAGAGATGGAAGGAGACTAAGAGAGCAAGGACTCCTGGGTAACAGCTCACTCATTCCCACCATCTAATTGCAGAGTTGGCTGGAGCTCAAACCACGGCCTTGACCCGCTGCAGCCCTCGGGACGTCCACACAGCCCCTGGAGGGAAAAGGGATCATCACAAATGAGCCTTTCACTTGAGGAGGCTGAGACTTGTTGAAAAGAAGGAGAAAAAAGAAGCTGTAGAAACGATCTCTGTCAAAATCGTTCCAGGCCCTACCTACAGGCAGCAGGAGCCCACTGACTGACTGCCATTTGGAAAATAAAACCTGACCCAGTCCGTCTGCACATGGCCTTGGCATCCGCTCCTCACTCAACAGCAAACGTCAGGACTGACTGCTCTCTGGGGCGGAGATGGTGGGGACTTTAGCCGGCGCTTTCCCAGACACACTCCTGCAGAGGTGCTGGGAACAGGGCTACCCATTACCCTGGAATTTGGGATGAAAACAGACCATCCTCTAGCAGAAATTCGTTCCAGACAGTATTTGACACATGCAGTACACCTGAATATAGTTTGTTATTTCTATGAAATTCAGATCTTCCTGGGTGTCCTATATTTTATCCAGCAGCCCCAGGCAGGAGGCAGGCTGTGTGTCAGCCTCATCATCTCCTCCCTGCATTTGTTCCTGGGGCCCCGTCGCCAGGCCCCTGAAGACCCGCACAAGTCCCAGGATGGCTGGGGTCTCAGGCAGACAGAGGCAGCGGGTGAGGACAGACCCATTTCCAAGGGCACAGCCTGCAGGCCTCTGTGCCTACTTATGAAGTGCTCGGGTTGCCCTGTTGGCAGTCACGTGATGGATGCTGCGGAGGCTGGGGGCTGGGAGCAGCTCTAGAGGCTGAGCCTGTGTATTTCCTGTTCATTATCAGGCACATCCTGCCAGGTGAGTCACAGAGTTCCAACATGGCCCAGGTGAGAGATTATTAGATTTCAGTATGCAGTGGTGCTCACCTGAAAACCTGCCAGGAACCGAGAGATCTGGGGTGGACCTGAGGGCCCAGGGGTCCACGGATGTCAGGTGCACCCTCAGTTCTGCCTCTCACACCCTCTCACACTCCAGGTGACCCTGATATAAGTAGATTCTTTCAGAAACAGATGGAGACAAGCTTTAGGTAGGTGTGTGTGTGCATGGGTGTGTGTGTGCATATGTGTGTGTGTGTGTGTGTGTGTGTGTGTGTGTGTGTTACTGGAGACTGAATCCAGGATCTTTGCATTGAGCTACATCCCCATCTCTGTTTTATATAATTTATCTTTGAGACAAAATCTCACTGAGTGCCCAAACCTGGCTCAAATGTGTGATCTTCCTGCTTCGGCCTCCCAGGGTTCTGGGATTACAGACATGCACCACCACATCTGGTTAATTTTTAAAATATGAATTAAAAGGCATTTCATCCATATCACTCATAACTCTGGCATTTCACAATTTGATAATGGACAATTTCTACTTTCTCAATGTGATTTGAAAATCAGAGTAAAGAGCAACACTTCTACAAATGGACCATTCTTAGAGAAATCAATTTTCTCGTCTCAGCTTCTGTTTTTATCTCTTAATATAATTTGCCCCATGATGAAGATCAAGCGAATTCTTCATAATAGATTATTGATAGGCACAGATAATTCTCCAGTGCTTGTGAGGTGAGTGAAATTATAGAATTATTAATGTAGAATTATTAGATGAAAATAATTACAGTTTTAGAATTATGATGGGAAAAGAAAATTGATGATTACAAACATGTAATTTTAATTTAAAGAGCATATTCCTATATTTTCTCCTACTTAAGTACATTAAAAATAGTATTCTTATACTCATTTATATGCAACAATCTACAGGTGATACAAATATATTATCGTATTCATGTGTAATGTCATTGGATACACCCCTACAGAATACTAATAAAGTGCTATCTTGCCACCAAAATATCTGTGGATTATCAACCACACTATTCAGAAGTTCTTCATAGCCTGGACTTTCAGTACAAAAGCAATGGTATTTGCCCACAGGCTTTAAAAAATGACCTAGTTAGGAAAATGCCTATTTATATTTTAAAGGTATAAAGAAAATTGAGAGGCTATTTTAAGACCAGCACTTAGAGACAGTACTATGAAATATCATCTGAAGAAAAATCAATTGTCACCTGGGGGTTATAAGCCCAGCCACACCAGCTCCAATCACAACCTCAAGACCCGTCACACCCCAGCTCTCAACAGAATGTGTGAATCAGATCCCCTAGCAGGCGGGGTGAAGCCCTCTCTCTGGTACCTGGGAACTCCACCACATTTGAAAACAGGGTCTTTGCAGGTGTAAACTACTGAAAGGAGCTTACTGGAGTGTGCTTGGCAGGACAGGGACATTTGGAGGCAGAGCGACACAGAGGACAGCGGGAAGATAGTGCCAGCGACTGAGTGATGTAGCTGGGACCCCCCCACACAAGCTGGAAAAGGCAAAAGGTCACCCCCTGTGGCCTCTGGAGGCAGCACCGTGACCCTCCTGAAGCCTCAACTGGGGATCTGTGGCTTCCAGAGGTGGGAAAGACTGAGTCTACACTGCTGAGCCCCACGGAGTTCATAGCACTGGTGGCAGGCCTGGGACACTAGTATACATGCATCATGTAGAATTTGACTTTTAACAAGCTCCTCAGTGACTGTTGGGCACAAAGATGGTGAAGCAGCATTCCAGGACACTAAGACCCTCCCCGACCTCATGCTATGGTGGGGCCACATTGAGAGGCTGGCAGGCAGAAGCTGAAGAGAACCACAGAGCACCAGCAACAACTGACCTGGGTGCTCCTGCTGCCTCTCCTCCGGCCTGCCCCCAATATCTCTGTACCATCAGCACCTCCACAGGGAGCCTTCCTGAGCCCAGCCTGCTGGCTCAGAGGCCTCACCTACTACACCTCCATGGTATTACTGACCTGTCCCCCACAGGCCTGGGGAAGAAGATCAGTGTTGGTGTTGGAAACATTGCATCCTCTGTAGCTAACACTCTCTGGAATCTTACAGAAGTCTCAGAAGTCACTGCAGACTTCAGATGACCATTTGAACCTCAGTCTTGTGGCCCAACTGCCAGGCCTTTTTACCACCCTGGCAGATGTCTCAGGAAAAGAGCAGGCAGGGTCTCCCCCACCCCAAGCTGGGCGGGAAGCTCACAGGAGGCACATGACTTCACTGAAGGAAGTGGTGGCACATGTGGGTGTTGAGTTGGGATGAGAAAAAGGAAAGAACATCTCATTTCACAGCAAAAAGCATGTGCAGATCACCAGCATGACAGGGGCCCCAAGGCCGCTGGGAGACGAGGGCAGACGGAGATCTAGAAGAAGCCGCAGACTGCAGTGCTGTGGGTGGATTGTCCTGCTCATTGCTGGTCACTTGAGCAGCTGCAGGAACCCCACATCTGCCCAGGGAAGGGGCCCCTCTGTGGCCCTCCTCAGGTTGTATTGACCATCCAGGTGAGCTCTCCGGACCTGGGTGGAGACATGAGTGACCTCAGAGTGAGGTCACTGCTGCTTTCTTTCAGCTCTGCCATTGCAGTGAGAAAGCAGCCACTGGGCTGGGTGCACAGAAGGCGCCGATCCCAAGGGAGCTGGGCAGCCCACACACTCCAGAGGCAACCCACAGTCTACAGCAAAACCAGTCTGAAGCTAAGGCAAGCGTAGACAGATGCCCCGGGGCCTTCTCAGGCTGTGACATCTCCCATTGATCCATGTTCACAGTTGGGCCTGGACTAAGCTCTCTGGGGACGTTCACAGGCCTTAGAAGCCACTATGAAAACTAAAATCTTTTAACTAAAGAGGGTGCTCCCTCCACCCCTGTGGAGGATGGAAGAGGCAGGTGACATCAGCTTCCCCAGGCCAGAGTTCATCACTTCCTACACTGTCTTAGGGCACGCGCGCGCGCACACACACACACACACACACACACACACACACAGTGGGGAGGCGAAGAAAGAGGACTGACACACTGCCTGTGGAGTGCAGAGTAAAAATGTCCAATTAGTATTTGCCTCCAGTTAAAGAAACTCCTCCATAAATGTAAAAATGGCATTTGGACCATAAAACAGATGGGTTTACAGAGTCAAGCCGTCACCCTGTCCAGGCCCCCATTAAAGGGCTGCGTTACTCTGACGCGGAGCTATGGCCCCGGCCTCTGTTCTATTACTCTCCCCTTGCCTCGATCCATAATCATGCTTCATGTCCACATTATAACACTGAGATCGCTTGGCTCCCAGGCATCCTGTATGACGAGAGCATTCATTTTATTTATTTAAAGCTTGGCTTGCCCGGCTGGTCCCTGGAGATAAAGCATCTCACATTCATGAGGGTCCAGGTACGGCTGGAAGAGCATTCATCCCAACATCGCTGCCTTGAGCCAAGACTAAAAGCACTTCCCAGACATGAGGAATCAGGAAATCTACAGCGGGAGCATAATGCTAATATCGTTGTTAAAATAATATCCAATGGCTCTTCCAAATGAGTCTATCAAACCGGTGCCATGCCAGCCATGACTCAACTGGCTTCACTCATCAAGGGCAGGGATGCGCGTCGGGAGGAGGTGCTCCCTTGTTTTCTGCAAAGAACTCTGCAGTGATGAATTCAGACAAAACTAAACATTTTGGTTTTCCTTTCCCTTCTGTGGTTTTAGTAATTCATGTGGTCGTGCAAAGAGAACTCCAAACACTGAAGAGAACCCGGAAGCTGCTTTGTGTGATCTGATCTGTAAGTCCCTCCAGCAAATATGCTGCTCATGAGCCATGCATTGGGTGCTGTCTGGGCTAGGGAGTGGAAAAAGCACTTAAAGGAAAGCTTCTCTCCTTCCTTCATCTTTCTATAGAAATGGGGAATACACAAGCAACTCCACCACAGAAGGAGCTACAATTAAAACAGCACAGAGTGGAGATGAATTTAAAAGAGCAATGCTGATGGAGTGAGGGGTGGGAAGTTGTGTGGAAGTGAGCCTTGAGTCGGTTTTTGGAGCTTCAGTAAGAGTTTCTGAGGGAGGACAGTAAGGAGATGGGAAGGAAAAAGTGAATCCTAAATATCCTGAGGACAAAGAAAGTCTGGCGCAGGCATCCGGTGTAGACGGAGCTGTCAGAAATGGACTTGGAAAGGAGTCCCGGAAGGAAGTCATGAAAAGCTCCCTTGCCTGGCTGAAGAACACGGATCGTGTCTTGTGTGTGAGCCGGGGCCACCAAAGTCCGCTCCATCCCAGTTTCATAAGAAGCTGACGGGCACGACAAAAATAGACCCGGGAGTGCAGAGCAAGTATTCAGAGACTTTCTAGAACCCTTAATGCACAACTGCAGTTTCCAAAATGGGATGTAAAAGATGCAAAAGTTCTCAGCCATTTTAGTCAGAACTTCTTTTCTAATGTTAAAGTGGGCGCGTTGATGGGAGTAGCCTTCTAGAGATCACACAATGGATGTGCTGCTGAAGCCACACAACACTGTGGGATACTTTTAAAGAGAGCAATAGCCTGTAGATGTTTACGGTAAATCCCATCCTGGCAGCAAGGAGATGTTGAAACTGAGGTATCAGAGGGAGGAGATTTTGGAACCAGTTTTCCATAAGGAACAAGAACCCCATGACAGTCTGTGCTTCTGTCTTTGCCACTGTCTACCAGAATACCCAAGACTAGCTAGTTCGTGAAGGATAAACTTATCCTATACACCTCAGGAGGCTGGGAAGTCCGAAGCATGGAGCAGCTGCTGAGGGCCATCATCTGCCTCCGGTGCGGCACCAGAAGGCTGTTCTGTGAAGGGGAAGAACTCCAGTTAAAGAGACTCCTCTGTGTCCTCTCTTGGTAGGTAACACAGACCCCTCCACCGAGCTTTTCAATAAGGAAGTTCATCCATGCTCAAGGGTGACCAGAAACCCTTCCCCAAGTCCCCACCAGTCACACCTGTCACATCCACAATTACATTTCCAGCATGTAGCATTTGGAGAGGATACTTTCAAACCATGGCCCTCCCTGAGAAATGGGTGCTATGGCTTGTGACCAGGGGGAGCTCACGGGGAGGAGCCTGGTGACACCAAGCACTTGGGGACAAGTTAGCCAGCAGTGCCACTTTGGAGACATTGCTGGGAAAATGAGCTGCCGATTTGCCATCACTTATTGCAAGCTCATTTTCCTCTGGAAAAAAAAAAAAACTCAAGAAGAGGGCAAAGTTTTTAATGGAATGCTATGAAATGCGTATTAATTATTTTCAGGACTTGAGTCTTTTAGTGAAATACATATTTATAAACCTTTGTGGAGCATAGATCATTTACCTAATAGAGCAAGACTGCTCTGAAGTCACCGTCCTAATCTATCAGGTAAATATCCATCTGTAATTGGTTATTTAATCCTTTCCTTTCTCCCAGTAGGTTGAAGGCCCCGCAAGCCTGCTCCACTCCTCGGAGGAAGCCCGTTTCCATCCATCATCATGTCGATAGAGATATATACATTAAAGAAATTACAGAAGTTACTGCTCAGGACAAGAGCTAAGCCCGAGCCAGAGAGAAATGCAACATAATGAAGGAGCAGCTGCAGATGGGGAGGGGAGAACTTTCCAAGCTAATAACCAGCCGTTTCTGGTGCTGAAAAGTAAAACAGAAAGCTAGCAGGGTCCTGGATGGGACCAACACTGTATTCCACAGGAAATAGTCAGGTATTGTGTAACTCTTAAGTCCCCTGCTTTGTGCCACCCCCATAGACATGCAGACGTTCAGTTGTATTTTGTGTATTCTAGGAATCTATCCTGCTGTATTTTGAGCATGGAGCATACACTGCTACATCAGCTTAGCAGGTCTATTCGATAGCCTCCCCAAGCCCCAGTGCAGGTGCCCTGAGGAGGAGCAGGCTCTGGACCAGGGCAGGAGCTCACACCCCACAGCTCGAGGCCTGAGCTGGACCTTGAGCCAGGCCCCTCTCCCACCCCTCTGTCCTGGCTCTTGCCAGTTGACCCCACAGCTCTCTGTGTGCCTCAGTTCCACAGACACTGGAGCCAGGAGACACTGCGCCAAGGACCTGGGAAGCTTAACAGTGAGGGAGCTCAGGTGGGCAGCTGACACCGCGTTCATTCAGGCAGCCTGCAATGGCACTCGCTGCCTCAGCCACCACTATTTTCAGTATCACAGTGCCCAGCTGCGCGTGGTGGCACACGCCTATAATCCCAGCACTTGGGAGGCAGAGACAGAATTGCCTCAAGTCTGAGGCCGGCCTGGGCTACATAGTGAGTTCAGGGCCAGCCTCAGTTACAAAGTAAGAACCTGTCTCAAAAACTAAAAAAAATTGTTTTAAATATAAATGAGTTCTAAAATGTATGTTAGACATTGTGCAATATAAACTATTCAAAAGAAAATGGGATAGGGGCAAGTAATGAGAGGAAAGAAAAAATTGTGATGGTAATTAAAAAAAGTGGAAACAAAGCTTATGGATATAGGGGATAGGGGTAGTAGGGTGGGAAGGGAAATTGGAAAAAATGAGAATCAAGTCATGTCATACACTGGTATAAGTGGTCAATATTGAGTGTGATCATGATATGTATATAAAGTGTACCTATTTCACAATGAAATAAAATTTTTAAAAACCACTGGTACAAATGGTCAATATTGAGTGTGATCATGATATGTATATAAAATGTACCTATTTTACAATAAAATAAAAAACAGTGCCCAGTTTTCTGCCACGGGGGACACAGACAGTCACAGAAAAGGTGCTCTAGATGGAGGACTGGCCCTAGAGGGCGACATCTTATTTAACATCCGCAGTAAGAATTGGTCCCTTATGACAGATGGGGAAACTGAGGCATGGTCAAGCAAATCCTGTACACAAGGTCACAGAGCTACCTAGTAGAAAGCTTCTAGGAGATGGGCCCGCCAAATTGAGAAAATACGGTACCTCCTCTCTCTCTGAATCTTCAGGAAATGAACTGATTCACCAAGTCGATTTTCTAGGTAACTGAGATGTATACCTTTGAGCCCCCAGACGTTTTAAGATTTTAATTATTTTAATGGAAACATTTTGTCTGTTCTTAAAACAGCCTATTCAGTGTGATTAACCTTGTCTCATTGGCTCAGTGCCATTAGCATGAGCAGCGACTCTGTGCCGAGGTTACCCAGTGATGGATGTCACCAAGGTGTTCCACCGCAGACCAGCGCTGCCTGACACAGGCGTGGCTGCCAGCCTCACCTCCCAGGCTCCCTCTACAGCTTCCTCCCAGCAAGCTGTACTCTCAGATGCCAGTAGCCTGGGGCCCTGGCTGTCAGAGCCCTGGTGACACCCACCACCTACGGCCGGAAGCCCCGATCCCAGGCATCCGGGTATGCACAGACCTCTTGGGGCACCTTCCCAGAATGCCACGGGTAACTAATCCCCTAGGTGAGAAGCTAGGGCTGCCTGAAGCTGTCCCCTTTGCTTAGGGACCCACACAGCTACCTGCTCCCTCCTTCTCCTTCTTCTCATGCCCACGAAGCTGGATTTCCTCCACACACAGAGCGGAGGTAACATTTCTCAACTGATCGCACGCGTAGTGGGCTCTGAGTCATGAGATACCTCCTGCTAAGCCCGGACTCACTGGAGAGACTTGTAGAAATGCAAAGTAAGGCCTTTCCTGACATGGAACTCATTTTGGAATGAGTTATTTTTATGTTCGTGTGAAGTGGGCTAATTATTTTTAACAAGTTTGAAAATCTTCTTCTACTTTGGCTTTTATTTCTAGTACTTTAAATGTTGACCTTTGTCATCCACATAAGAAAGGTCTTCGGGGGGTCCACAGTAACTTTTTAAGAGTGGAAAGATGTCCTGAGACTGGCTGGCCTACAGCCCTCTTCTGCTGCTGACTCATAGTCCCCTTCAAAGCCATACTCCGGAGCCTCCTTCTTGGGGTGGAAGCCCAGGTCAGGACAGGTGTATGTCCCTGCCTGTACCCCACATTTCTGTTTCTCCCCTGCTGGAGCCAGTCTGGCCTCCTGTCAGTCCCCTCAGTCACTGTCTTCTGGAGTCAGGGACGCCCTGTGGCACCTTCCTGGTCTTGGTAGCCACAGACCTGCCCTTGGTACAGCCTGGTCAGTGTGTGCTGGTCTTTGCTGATTTGTCTTGTGCCATCAGCGCTCTGTGTTCACATCTGTGCCCCTCTCATTTGCTGCCTCTTAAGCTTTTCCACCCTCAGTTTCTGGGGGAATAAAAATTAAACTAATATCTGAGGCATTAGGTGATGCCCAAGATCTGAAAGCTTGTGGTGTCAACTTGGAAGCGCACCCCGTGCGTAGTTGCTGTTCCTTCCCAAGGTCCTACGAGTCCACCAGGGTCTCCACTGTGCAGGAATCTCCTTGTGCTGGGTCTCTGTGCTCCGGCCCAGTTTGGACCTGTCTTGCAGCTCAGCCTCTGCCCAGTACTGGGGAACTGGCCCCCAGCGGCACTGAGCCTGCTTCAGGAACCCAGGTGGGAACCAGAGAACAAAAATGTACCTGCTCCCTGGGGCCACCATACAGATGACTCGGCTGAGTGGCTCCAGACAGCAGCATCCATCCCGGCACAGCTGGAAGCGAGGAGCCCAGGTGCTGGCCAGGTCAGGCTCTCTCCAAAGCCCCTAGGGAAGAAAACTTTGCATTTGCCTTCTGCCAGTGGCTCTGGGCAAGGGTTGGCATCCTTTGGCTTGTGCCTATGTCTCTATCATCTCTGTCCCCATCTTCACCCCACCTTCATGACTGGATTTCTGACCATCCATTCCTCTTTATGGAAGGACACCAGCCATTAGCTTTGAGGCCCATGCTGATCCAATAAAGCACCATGTAACATGGCTGCCTACTTTCACAGAGACTGTATTTCTAAATGAGGTCCCATCCTGAGGGCCTGGGGTTGAGGACTTGACCATGCCTTTTAGAGGATACAGCCCATCCTACCAGATAGGGCTGGCACAGAAGGCACTAAGAGGAGACAGAGAACATCTCCCCTGAAGAAGAGCCCATGGACCCAGGCTTGCTTGACTTGTTTTGGTTATTTTGAGACAGGGTCTTGCTCTGTAGTTCAGGCTAGTCTTGAACTCACACGGTGGTGAGTTCCTCCTGCCTCTGCCTCCAGAGTTCTGGAATTACAGACATAAGCCACCATGCTCAGAACTGTGGTATGTTGTACTGATTGCTGGTGGGTGTGAGCCACCGTGCCAGGCATTGCTGTATGTGGTTACTAGGGATCAAACGCAAGACTTGACGCTTGCAAGGCAGATGCCAGAACCACCGAGCTAAACCCGTAGCCCAAGCTTGCTTGTCTTTGTGATCACATTTTAAGCTCCGGGAAGACTATTGCCTACCCATGGGTTCAAAGGAAGGATGAGGAGATGAATCAGAAGTCTGTCTTACAGACAAGAAGAGCTTGCTACGCTGTAGAAAAGAAAACCCTGGCTATAAAAATGGGCCATCCATCGCTTAGGAGCTAAATGATTTGGAGGAAGTCTAAAGCCAGCTTTTTAATGCAAAGCTGAGACCCTGCACTCTCCTCTGTGTGAGCTCAAATCATATATAGTGCTTATTAAAACACTCGGGACAGCAAGAACTCACGCAATGGAAGCAGTTATTGTTATCATGACCAAGATTTATGGATTTTCTGGTCCTTCCAGTAATATTCATTCAGCATGAGGAGACACAGAAGCCAACTTGGAATTGTCACCCAGAGAGAGCATGCCATATATTTGGGGGAATTTAAGGGCAGCGTGAGGAATACCAAATACAAAGCCTAGTAGAGACTACCAAGCTCTCTTCTCTGCCTAGATGTGGACTCTGAAAGCCAATGAGCACTGTGGAGACCAAGCACACAGTTCAGGGCCCACTGTGTCCGCTCTTTGCCCCACTTGGCAGGACTCTGAGGGTCCCAACAGTTACCGGGACCAGCCCAAGGGGGGAAAGGAAATAACTGCTCAGCCTACAAAAAAGTCCATGCCTATCACCACACCATTCACTCAGTCATTTAACAAACCTCCCCAGAATGCCACCCACATGCTGGGGTTTTGCAGAAACTTGGGATTCTGAAGTTGAGAGAAATGCATAGGGGCGTATGAGGCTCATAGTCTAACAGGGAAATGAACCAAAAATGAACAGAAAGACAAGAAAAGAAAAACATGTGGTAATACGTGTTACACAGGAGCAATAATTTATCCACCCCTGAAATCTTAAGACACCAATTCTTGTTCCTGTTTTACAGATGACAAACCTGAGGCTCAGAGAGATGATATCAGTTATCCAAGTGACCCTGTAATCTCAGGATCGGACTCGCTGCACCTGCCTTCCAGGAGGGGGCGCTCAGGAGACTTCAGACACTGCACCTGAAAGTCTGGGAACGTGCACAGGTGTGTCAGCTCTGGGATTTTTCATTTGCTCTGCTTTTAAGAAGGGAAAGAAGTGTAGGGGACCCTTAGCAGGCACCTGTCACCTCAGAAATGCTCACAAATACCAACAGTCATCATGATCACTACGGTAACCTCCACACAACTGTGAAAAGATGTTGCCTTGGAGAACTGTACACAAAGCTAACCAGGCCACAGGCGCACTAGAAGCCCTGCTCCACAAGATGAGCCCATCCCAATCATGCCTCAGTGGGTCACTTGGACCCCCAAATCTCACTTATACCACAAGAAAACAGAAGGTGAAGTCCAACCCAATCATATTCCTAGGGGTTCCAAATCCAGAATGCTGATTTCTGGTTGAATAGGAACTTAAGTCAATAACAGTGGCACATCTGTAATCCCAATATTAACCCCTAATATCACCAAATAAATTTTTTTAAAAATTAGAGCGTGTAGCATTTGCAGTCCCCCCAGAAGTCTATAGGTGGCAACTTCTCAGCAATAGCTGTCTCCATGTGTGAGGAGGGCTCCCAGGGGACTGACCAAAGGCCTGAGCCAGTTCTGCATGGTAAAACTGTCTGGAGACCAGAGATCTCCATCTTCCCTCACTGGAAGAGCCTGGGCCTGAGCCAAGCGGACCCACTGGTACTCGATTCCCAGCCAGGAACAGGAAGTCCTGGAAGGCCAGCTGCAGAGCCCATCTGAGCTCTCTCTCCTCCTAACTGCTTCTTGTTCTGACTTCCCGTCCAGCCCCATCTGCTCTGCCATGCGTTACGATGGCATGGCCCTGGGTCCCCCACACTAGCGTCCACTGCCTTCTGTCCAGCAGTGCTGTGATCACTCCTGGTGAAAGAGGACTCAGGCCTGAGGATGCTTCAGGCTGGGCTAACCTGAGTGCTGCAGCTGCCCGCCCATCCCTCACTGCCCTGTCAGCTGCAAACACTTCCTGGGGGTTTGGCAGAAAGGACTTCAGCCCCAAAGAGCGGGAGGGAAGGAGCAGTTCCAGAGCGCTCACCAAGCCAGGCACACACCTTTGTGGGAACCTTTGCAGGTTCCCAGCAGCCTTCAGGAAACTCCACAAGGGTTTAGGACCCACTCTGCCTTTCGGATGCCACTGAGGCCGGAAGTGGCTGCAGTGACTGAGCCTGTGCAGAAGCAGGACTCACTGCCAAGCAGGCTGTGTGGCCCTGAGTGCGAGTCCCCAGGTCCATGCCACAGGGTCCCAACTGTACCCATGCCCAGGCCCTCCCCTGCCCCAAGATCCACCCCTGCATAACAAGGCCTCTTCAGTGAGGAAACTAGAGAAGTACAGAATATCAGAAACAAATTTAAATCACTCCCAATCATACATTATTGTCATTTGGAGTATATCTAATTTTTCTGTTGAGGTTTATATCGATTTCTTTATAAACTGCAATCTTTCTGTGCCTGACTTTTTTTGTCTTGCTGTTTCTTTTCACTTTGTGGACTGGAGACATTTCCTGGTGTCTTTCCTGTTCCTCAGCCGCATTGTTTTGCGACAGAGCATGGTTTATGGAAACGCTTGTCAGTATCAGGCACTTGGTGTAGCATGTTCTTCATTCCTGTCATAATCTTGCCATCAAGTCCTTGGAGAGAAAACTGCGCACAGCTGAAGGTTTCCCTGGGCTCTTTCTAGAAGCGAGTGGACAGGACCGGTCAGCGGGAAGTATGGGGGGAGGGCTCATAGGAGCGATTGCCTTTCCTGCACCAGGGAGGTTCTGCATGTTATCTTTTATTTGATCTTCCCTTCTTTAGGCTTTGTGACTTTAAATGAGTCCCATTTCACATTCCATGAATTAAAAAGCAGCTTATTTCCAATAGCCCTCTTCTCCCATGACTTACGCATCGGCAGGCGATTTTTGAAAGGCCACATAGTCAATACTGGAAGCTTTGTGGCCATTCAGACTCCATTGCAGTGACCAGGTTCTGCCGAGTGGCACCAAAGCAGCCATGGGCCATTACACAAAATAAATGAGCATGGCAGTGTACCAATAAAACTTTATTGATGGACACTGAAATTTGAATGTCATATAACTTCTATGCATCTTGAGATATTATTCTTCTTTGAACTTCTTTTCAGCCATGTAAGAAAAGCAAAAGCTATTTGTAGCTCCTGAGTAATATGAAAATGAGGAGTGGAAAATATCCATCTGAGACACAGGCCTTAGTTTGCAGGCCCATCTGCTTGGGACATTTCCCCTTTTAAACATCTCTTTAGGCAAGGCCTTTTCTAAGCATGAGATACTTTGCAACTATGGCTGTTATCAAAATCACCTGGAAAGTTTAAATTAGAAAAAAGAAAAGGCCAATGCTGGGCCCCAACCCAGTTAATTGGCGTCTCTCCGAGTATGATGGTCTCTCCAGCTGACTCAAATTCCCAGCTCAGATGCACCACCATCACGGGTCACAAACCCAGCTCTGTTCCACCAGGTCCCACATAGGGCTTTGGATCCCAAGGCTTCCAGAAACTAAAAGACCTGGTAAGAGGAGAAGACAACATATAAGTATTGGGTCCTCAGGTGCTCTGCAGCTGGGGGATGTTTCTGAAGGTCTGCAGGCCATGGGAAGGAGCTTGGCTCTGTGCTTGGGAAATCTGACCCTTTGCAACACTGACGCCTGGTGCCATCCTTCCCTGCAGAGTCAGATCGAATGCAGGAGGCAGCCTCGTGGCCCATTCTCTTTGACCCTTCGCCCTCTACCACCCATGATGGGCCCGGGGTGGACACGCAGCCCCACGGGCCTCTCTCCCCAGGTCCTCCCCACTCTTTGCTTTTCTTTGCAGATTTCAAGGTGATGACAAAAGAGAGAACAGTCTTAGCATTTGTTAATACCCACTTGACCCACAAAAGAAAATTCACAGCATTCCGCAGCTTCTAATTTAAAAACCATTAGACCGTTCCGCTTGGCGGACCAGATCTAAATATTCTTAAAGGGGTGGTTTAATTTAATGATTACCTTAACAAGCCCCCTTTTAAAATGATGATCCGCCAAATTCAGGGGATTTGTTTTGGAATCTGATCCAATAAGTGGCTTTGTACAAAGAGGAGCAGAACAGAATCTGATTTGGTTCAGAACGCAGTGAAAATCATGGAAATTACTTTGCATATTTAATCACGGTGGAAACATGAGTACTGACTACTTTCTAGAGATTACCTTAGGAAAGGGAGAGAAAAAAAAAAAAAACTCCAGGTTTTGCAGCCTGCATGCCAAATACTTTGATTTACAAGGAATTATTTGGATTTTGTAGAAAACTCTGTGTTTCAAAGACTGTAGCCTACTTGGCCACTGGCAGGGAGACACTTTTAAGAGTTGTGAGAAGCTGTATTTTGGGAAGGAGTGAGAGGGAAGAAGCCTTCATTCAGGCCTGGAGAGTGTCTTGACTTCCCTCAGTTTTGTATCCAAAAGAAGGGAAGAAACTATAAGACACAGGGTCTCAGAGACAAGAGGGCACTTGCTGTCAGAGCACACAGTGAGAAGAGAGCCCCAAAATCCACCACACCCCAGAAACTCAGCAGCAGCTGATTTGGTTTCTGACGGTCAGGGCTGTGCTTGGTTCCCAGCTCCACCGCTGGAGGGCCAGGTACAAAGCGGGACATCGCCCCCACCCCCTCACTTCACTCCGCAGCCCTCCGGGGTTTTGCCATCATTCCACGGGCTGTGGCATCCTCAGCCCACAGCACCTAGAAGCCAGACAAATGACCCGGTACCGCCCCTTTCTGATCTTTACTGTTTGTCTCACACACGCTATAGCCCCCTTCTCGTCCTGCCGCTTTCATGAGGGTGAACTGAGACAGCAGAAGGATGAATGCAAGATACAGCAGAAGAGTTGTGCACAGAGAAGGAAGGGAAGAGGGAGAGGGTGAGAGAGAGGGAGAGGGAGAGGGAGGAGGGAGAGGGAGGAGGGAGAGGGAGAGGCCATCAGGCCTCTGCATTTCCTTCCTGGCCAGCACACACCTCTTAGGAAAGTCTGGGCTCCACCCTGGGGAATTCAGGAAATAGATGGATACTTTTTAAAGTTCTCCAAAATATACACCTTCAGAAGGGCCCCAACATCCGGCAGCAGCTCCATTATCCCTCGCTGTACCCAAGCATCATCATTGGCAACTGCACACCTGGAGGCGCAGCCCCTCCCCACAAGCTGGCTGCCTACTCTGCACTGGTGTGTGCGAGTGTGTCTGTGTATGTTTCCAAAAAGGATGGTACGGACCAGATGTGCAGTCTGCATGTGTGTGTAAATAGAGAGCAAGTGCTCACACACGCATACACTCACCTGCTCCTAGAATCCAGCCACCTCCTGTGTCCCTGGAAGTTCCAAACCCTCCCCCCTGGAGCAGCCAGGCGGGAACAAACTAGCTTCCTTCCCACATGCCTTGAACAGATCATTTTCTGCTGCTTTTTATGGCACTTTGGAAATGTCTTTGAGTGACAGAACAATTTGTCAGTCAGCTCCAAAGTGGAAGGAAACTCCCCAGCACAATGTCACACCCGCATCTGGCCTGACCTCTGGGGCACAAGCACAGGGACAGCAGGGACCTTTCAAGGGCATCAGCTCCACGCCCTGCAGCACCCAGACCCTCCTCATGCCAGTGCGTCCCTGAGCCCACTGCCGGGACCCGACAACGGTGGGAGAGTCGTGGGCCTCGCAGGGGACTTTCAGTCATAGCTCTGCACTGGCCCTCCCAGAGGACAAAGAGAGAAAGAAGAACCATGATATCCTATGTTCACGCACGTGCTCCCTGTGGGCAGTGTATCATCACATACTTCAAGTGACCAACAAAATGAATTTTCTGAAAGTCCAAGAAGAGAGAAAAGCTCCCTTATCACCCAGGCACTGTCACCCAGCACCTCCAGTTTCTGTCCTGCTCAGCGTAGCTCCTAGGTGCCCCTAGATGTCCCTGGCTGCCACCTCTGCCCCTCTGTGCCCGCTGCTGGACCACCGTCCTTCATTCTTACACTCATTCATCCACACACTGGCCATGCCCAGCCAGGTGTGTGCAGCAAGGGGCTCCTGAACCCTGGGACCATCCCAAGTGCTTCTGTCCCACTTGCCCTGTGTCCATAAGGGATGTCATACCTGGCACACCTTCACCACCTGTCTGCTTCTCCAGCTTCAGATTCTAGCTCCTCACACACAGCCCGCAGCACGTCACAGGCTTAGAAGCTCCTTGCAGGCCAGATGGAGCCACAGCAGAGGACAGGATGCAGGAGCAAGGGCATCCACGTGACTGGCAAGGCTGGGAGTGCTTTGGGTGCTGAATGTACAAGTGGTAGCTTTATTACTATTAATGGTAGATTGTCGTCATTGCTACCCTCCATTTTCTCTGGATATTTATAAATAATCATTCATTTTAGGAGACTGAGGGTCAGAGAGGTTCTGCTGCTGGGAGACAGGGGTGAAGCTAGGAACTGCTGCTCTGAATTCAAAGCCACTGGCCCTTCTGGTCCACACAGTAATGCGTGTATTTGTAGCTGAGCTGTAAGTGTTACCTCGGCCTCCACCCTGGACTGGTCTCCCCCAGGGCCAGTGGGAATGGGAGTCCCTCCTGCCGAGCCCTTTCTCAGCGCTAGCCAGTCCAGGGGAGGGCTTAGTTAAAATCGGAATTATGGAAATGGGTTGTCAGTTACCCCGGGTGCCTGTGTAAAAGAATTACTGCAGCAGTCATGGTGAAAAGAAAACTTTATTTTCGCCACTTTCCAGTAAAAGCTAATTCAGAATAACTCCATTTAACAGTTATTTTATGCTGAAATACTGAATACCTCGGGGAGTCTTTTAGGGATTTTAAAGTCTCTTTATTTATAAATGATTCATGCTGCATTTGCAGAAAAACCTACAATTAGTGTGGGTAGCACAGAAGCTCCTTAGGGAAAGGTAAAAAAAAAAAAAAAAGAAAAAAGAAAGAAAGAAAGAAAAAGAAAATATGCACGCATTCTAACACCCCTTTCCCCATCATGGCCCTGCAGTGGGCCCTAAAAAGAGCAGGGAAGAAAGAGGTAAAGAGATATTTTGTCTGACCTTTTAAACGTGGCCCCGTTTAACTGTTTGTACAGTATTTGTTCCCATGTTTGGCTCAACCCACAACATTCTTTGAACGCGGCTTCTCTTTGGCAAGTGCAAAAGCACAAGGAAATCAGAGCTGCTAGGTCTGAGCCCACTGGGCAGTGGCCCCTAAATGAGTCTCCTCAGGTGAGTCCTGGTCCACAGTGGCCTCATCACCGAAGAGAAATAGCAGGAAGCTTCTGAGGTCCTGATGCAAAGCGCTCAGTGGCAGAGCCTGGTAGGACAGCGCCCAGGTGCCTACCCCACCCAGCTGCCCTCCCTTACCTGTCCATGAAGGCTGTCCTGTGTGGGGCTGGTCATTGGTCACCTAAGTGTCACCTGCTCTGGGACATGGGTAAGATATGGCCTGACCCCAGAAGGGCACAGGTTATGGAAGAGATGGACACATAGCCACTCTGCACCATAGGGATGGCCAGAATCTGGAAGGCACAATAGGGAGGGCGCAGAGGGACAGGAGCCCTGTGCACTGCAGGGGAGCACGCTGGAAGGAAGTTTGCCCTAAAGAAATGAAGACCCTCGAATCGTACACAGTCACACTCTGGTGTTTCTGCAAAGGAGTTTAAAACAGCCCACTTAGACATGTGCACCCGGATGCTGGCAGTAGCCCTGCTCCTAACTGCCAAAACTGGGAGGGGACCAGGGGTAAACACAGTGTGGCACATTCAGATGATGGAATATTCTTTGGTATTTTAAAAGGTGAGCTGTCGAGCCATTGGAAATAAGTGGAGAAATTTGAATCGCTTATCACTAAGTGGAAGGAGCCAGTCAGAAAGGCTATGGGTCACTAAGGCTATACACCACTAAGCATTTGTCCAAATCCACATCGTGCGCACCACTAGGCAGAATCCTAGTGGAAGCCACAGACTCTGGGTGACACTGGTCAGCCTTGTGGACAGTGTCCATGGTATCGATCTGAAGGAGGATGCTGGTGACGGGCAACACTGTGCCTGTAGGAGGGCAAAAGCTGCTCTAAAATGTAAAGTCCATTTTAGAAACCAGGAAAATATCTGAAGAGATGTTTCTCCCCCCAAAATAGAGAGATGCCAAACAAACACGACAAAAGATACCAGCGTCATTAGTCACCAGAGAAATATAAATTAAAGCCACAGTGAAATTCCACCACTCAGCAGTCTAGATGGCTGCAATGAAGAGGGGTTGGTAATACCAACCACAGGCAGCACTAGGGCAATGGACCTCTGTGTCATTGGCGGGAATGAAAGAAAACACTCTGGAAGACAGTTTGACAGCTTCTTATAAAAGTGAACAGGGCCAGGGACTTAACTCAGTGTTTTCAGCATCAGCCTTGCAAGCACAGGGGTCTGGGTTCAGTCTTTGGTAACTACAGACAACAATGCTGGGTGTGGTGACTCATGCCCACCAGTAATCAGTACCACATACTCTCCACAGTGCCAGGCATGCTCAGGAGGCAGAGGCAGGAGGATTGCTGAGTTCAAGGCTGAGTTCAGGACCAGCCTGAACTACAAAGTGAGATCCTGTCTCAAAAAAAAATTTAAAAAGTGAACATGCATTTACCACATAGCACAACAACCTGACTCCGAAGTATTTCTCCAAATAGAATATAAACCTCCATCTACATAAAAACCCTTTCAGAGAATGTGTACTGTAGCTTTACACCTCAAATCACCCCAAAATGGAAACCACCCAATGTCTCTCAGCTGTGAGTGTGGTACATCCGCACACTGGAATGCCATTCATCAACAAAAACGGAAGATAGGGGCTTCTCATCCATAACAACAAACACGAATCTCAAGGTCATTAATGCCAGGGACAATGAAGCAGACATAAAGGCCACGTGCAGTAGGATTCCATTTGTACCACAGTGCTTGCAGAACTGTGGGCACAGGGACACATCAGAGGATGGCAAGGAGTGGCCAGGGAGGAACAGGTGAGGGACACAGGAGTACGTGTGCATGTGATGCAGCCCTTGCACACCCGGAGGGTGTTGGTGCACACAGCTGAGTACATTTGCCAGCACCCTGAGTGAGAGTGCACACTGAGGAGGGTGGATTCTATCTACATAATTACACCTTAATGTTAAAAGGAGGAGAAAATTAAGTCATTATTTTTCTTTTAAATCTATAGGAAGACCCAAAATCATCTCTAATGAAAGAGCTTCCTTCCAAAAATAAAAAAAGGACCCCCACAATTCCTTGAACTTTATGGCCTTTCGCTTCTACTATTAGAGTTAATGTTACAGAAAAGCAATCGTTTGTACAAAGATCACAACATGCACATAGGATGTAGAAGTTACACTTTTATCAGGCAGAGAGGTGCTCATGTTCAGTGGGCCCCAGCTCTGCGCACACCCGGCGATAGACCCTGGTGCTGAGCAGTGGTTAATTGCAGAAACGGGAGCAAGCCAGTCCCTAGGGCCAACTTTCTCCTTCTCCATTTCTAAGTTTTCCTCCCCGAACTTCTCTGTCAGAAAGAAGCACAGTGTTGACGTTTCCTCTCTCCTTTCCACCTCTCCCCCCAAAAAGTTCAAAATTCAGTCAATCAAGTGGTCTACATGGTAGCAAACTCTGAGTTGACTGATATTTTTCCTCTGAAACTGACAGAATCAATGGTTATTTATTTATTTACCTGCTAATAATTTATACCCTGTCTCCTTCCAAAAAGGATGTGAGCGCCTCCCTGGATGTCTTGGCATCGCCTCCAACAAGCGTAAGCATCTCAGGGAGGAAAATAACCACTGGAGAAGTGGTCTTTGGTTTCCTTCCAGAACCCACAGTCGCACACGGAAGCTTAATGAGCCCATTACTGCAGAGTATGAATAATGGAGACCCCGCCGGCTCTGAGTTTAAGTGCGGTGCTAGGTACATGCTCCCTCTGCACGGCTGCCTGTGCGGGGCCGAGGGGACCTGCTGGCTAATGACACTCTGGTGGGGGCCCCCTCTCCTCTCTGAGAAGGTCCATTAACCTAAGGAGTTCTCAGCAGCCGTCCCATGGCACATCGGAGCCACCCATTCACAGGCAGACTTTGAACAAGTTGGTGCGGTGGGCACCGGGACTCTCTGGACCAGCGGAGGCCTCAGAGAAGGTGTGAAGCTAAGCCAAGACCACAGAGCCAGTGAGAAGCCACGTTCTGACCTTTAATCCAGTCCTGTAGAACCTAGATGTACTCTCTGCCCTCTCTCATCTGCCTTTGTAGCTTTGAGCCCAGTCTACCTAGTGGTGCTGGCTGTCCTTGGGAACAACCCACTATATTAATATAATTTGGCATCTTTTGCTCTGTCTTGAACACTGCTTCAAAAAATAATATTCATAGTGGCTGAATATTTGGTCAAGATGAGCACAGCTACAAGTGACAATAAGTTTTGATTCCAGCTGGCTCCAGCAAGGAGGCAGGACCCAGGGCCCCAGCAACAAAGGACCAGAAGTAGGGAGGTTCTGGGGCTGTGTGTGGGGTCTACTCAGTCCTTTTCCGTGCGTGTGGTGCCTCCTTCCCTGGGGCAGCTCAGAGCTGCAGTGAAGCAGCTAAAAAGATAACCTCTCCCTAAGCCCTGCTGCCACTGCCCAAGCCTGGCAGACTGGGTGGCATATGCTGGGTCACATGCCCACATGCGAGCCACTCGCTGCAAGGGCCAAGAGATAACCATGGTGCCATGGAGGACATCTGGGAGACGTCTGCTATTGCCTTGCCTGGACACCCCAAAGAACTTCCCAGAGGACTCAGTGCAGGCTCTGAAAGGTGACAGTGCTATAGGAAGAGAATATATGAGTTCCTGAGTGACTTTAAAAGTCACTAGGATAAAACACCCAACACCTGCAAATTTAAAAGATCTGTTTTGGCTCATTGTTAGCAGCTCCCAAAATGGCATTGCAAACGAGTGTGGCAGAGGAGAAGCTGCTCACCTCATGGCCGACAAGAAGCAGAGAATGAAGGGAAGAAACAGGAATGGACATGAACCTTCGCAGGCCATGCCCCCAGAGATCGTCTTCCAAGCAGACCCTGCCCCTAAAAAGCAATTAGCTAAACACTCCTGATCCAATCAGTTTCCAGAAGAACTAAGTTCCCCACCTGCGGTTCCCCTGCGCTCATTACTGCTAAGGGTGAGTCTGTGAAAACAAGACATCAGTGTTTGTGAAGAGGCTGTGTCACTGCCACTATGTTTGATGGGGCCCAGCTGGGCACTGTCTGACCCCAAGCCAGGGTCAGGAGACCCTGTGATGGCACATGCCAGCTCAACCTCCTGAGCACTGCTGACCACCCCAAACCATGTTCTGCTCAGACCCCTTGTTTGGGAAAAAAAAAATGGTTCAAGGGAAAAAAGTGATTTGACAACTATAGAAAATAATATGGTTTCCTTTAAAAATTACAAACTATCATATAAGTTTATACACTCAAAAGATATCAGGATGTCAAAGGCATGTCTGAACTTCCTTACAGCACTATTATTGCTAATAGCCAGGATGTAGGAACAATGAAATTGTACCAGATGATATGAATGTACCAGATGTGTAGTCATACACACAGTGAAGCACTCTGCAGCCTTTGAAAAGAAGAAAACCCTTTCTTATCATCAAAATTTTTTTACCATCAAATATTTTCTGTCCCTTTTATTTATCCATATCCCCCTTTTCCCTCTGAACATTTTCTTGCTATTTCACAATACCTATCATACATTTTAGAATTCCTTTATACCTTCAGCTCTTAATAGCAGAGAAAAGATACAGTATTTACACATCTGTGTCCTATTTATTTCACTTATGAGTATATTTTCAAGGTACATCCACTGGAGTATAAAGGACTCAAGTTTATCAGTCTTTATGGCAGAGTAATACTCCATTTTATTTTAAAAAACAGAAACAAAGCTTATGTATATAGGGGCTGGGGGTGGGGGCAGAAGAATGGGACAAAATGAGAATTAAGTCATGTCATGTACTGGTACAAATAAATTCTCAATGTTGATTGTGATCATAATGTGTATATCAAATGTACCAATACATTCAATTTTTAAAGAAGAAGGCCACCCTGCCATGCACAACTGTGCAGATGATCCTGAAAGGTACTGTGTGAAGAGAAATCAATCATAAAAAGACCAGTACTGCATATCCTCTGGGGTGGGGAGGGTGGCCTGAAATGATCGAACTTGCGAATGAAGAGTAGAATATAGTGAATGAGTATAAAGAATGAGGCCACATGGGAGAGTCCCGGGGAACTGCGGGACAAGCCTGTGCTCTTAGGGGACAATGATGCTAAGCTCACCAAGAGGGCAGATCCCATATTAAGTGTCTTGTTATAATAAAGCAAAACTCACAGCAGAAGAACTGCTCAGTAGATGGTGCAACAATCACACCTGAATGTGTCTAGAGGCCCTGAACCATGAAGGAGCCAAAGCCAAACCCAACTACCACCTCGGAGCAGGAGACAGAAAAATCCGGCTCCTGGGTCCGTCTGGCAGGTGCTTGTCCTCCTCAGAGAATGCCCCTTTCAAACGCGGTTCTATTTCTTCAGCTCCAGTGGCTCCCCGCACCCCGCGTGCCATGCACGGCCTGTATCTGAGAAATATCTGCTGCCAAAAGATAACAGAGCATCCAAATTAATAACACCGAGTTGCAGAGGAGCTCAGAACTGAGACCACAGCCCACAGCAGATAAGGGTATCTACTGGGGCGGGGGCCAGGCACCTTTCCCTTTCCCTGTTCCCAGTTCCTGCCAGTATCCATGATGTCTTGTGAATTCTGGAATAATGGGACATGACACAGTGTCATGCAACGCAAGGTGTCAATGTAACATGAGCAAATGCGAAAGGATTCATTATCACGAGCATGTCAGGAAGCACACAAAGTCCTTCTTCCTGCCCTAGTGCTCAGCTCAGGCTGGGGAGCCGGCTCTGGAAGCTAACGAAGGCTGTAAATGAGGGAGCAGCGCTCCCAGCCTTTTCCTGGTCTCCTCCCTTTACAGATGGCGCTCCAGTCTGGTCATGGAGTTCGGGACGTTCCAAGCCAGCTAATTACATTTCGAGCCCAGGTCACTGTCCCTGCCGGTGACCACACATGGACCTAGGGCCATCTGTTTGCACCTGTCATCAGCCAGACCTTGTCATCTTATTTGCCACCTGAGCTAAAATTATAGCATGTGGCGTTTTTCCAAGAAAATGGTTTATTGGACATTGCAGGGGCTTCCTGAAAACCACAGATTTTGTCAGTGAAGGGTTATATGTCTGGACTGTTTAGTCAGTGGTAGAAAATCACATTACCACTTGCCACTACTCGAAAGGGTATTTTTCTTACAAATACAAGCTGCATGCAGGGTTGGGTCCATCTCATGGATGGGAAAATTGAGGCCCGGAGAAAGATGGGCCTTAGCAAGAGGGCACAGCTGTGAGCACCTGAGCCTGGGCAAGTGGGTGCCCTCTCTCTTGTCCCTGGGCCCTCCCTGTTTTGTGACCCAGATGCCCTCTCTCCCCAGCAGGCTGCCAGCAGTCACTGGGAGTCAGAGAAAGTCTGAAATACAGCCTGACTATCTCTATACCGCAGTCCACGCTATCTAACATGCTCCAAAACCTCAAGGTTTTTGAGTTCTGCTGTGACACAGTAAGTCCAACGGTCCAGTACATACAAACTCTCTTACATGCACAAAACACTGGGTGGAATTACCCTTCAGCTGTGCATGTGACATGTACACGAAACATGACCGGATCTCATGCTTGCTCGTGGGCCCCATCTCCAGATCTCCTTGCGTACATGCCTACATTCCAAAACCAAAATTACCTGAAATGCAAAACACTTTTGGCCCAAAGGTTTCAGATAAGGGCTCCTCAGCCTACAGTGCAGTACTTTCCTGGCTTGGTCTCCGGGTGTTCCATTAGGAAAAGCAACTTGGAAACCAAGTAAGAGAGAACTTCAGAATCAGCCCCCCTGGAGGGAACCACACACCCACATTCCCGAAAGCCTGGAGCCCATTGCAACCCCAGTACTCCGCTCCGCGCTCCTGCGTGCAGATGCCACCAGCCTGCCAGTCATCCTGATGTCCCCAGAAGCCATCGGTCACCATCACAGATCCCAGAGTGCTGAATTTTAGCTTTATAGAAAAGCAATCTGGAAGTGTCGGCAGTGACGGAAGGGTTTTGAAATCGATAGCCGCCTATTAATTGTCAAAGGAGGTTCTCTGAGCGACTCCGAGGGCGCCTGACTTGAGCAGTGTGTCACTATGCAGAAAGTGGGGGCCTGGCCAAGGCCCATAACACCCTGGAGCTGAGAGAGAGAGAGAGAGAGAGAGAGAGAGAGAGAGGAGAGAAAGGAGCAGCGAGGAAGGGAGGAGTGGGAAGGAAAGCAAAGCAGAGGAAGGAGGGTGGGAAGGAGGGATGAGAGGACAGAAATTTCGAGAAAGGGAGAGAGGGTAAAGCAGCTCTAAAGTGCACTGCCACTCACGCCCCACCAAGCTCTGTCCTGTGTCCTCCTGCGCCAGCTCGCTTAGCTTGGTCCCCACAACTGCTGGTAATTCCGTGCATACCTTACATGGTTCAAGTGAGGCCCAGGGCGGTGTAGGGGCTGTGGGTGTCTGGCTGTAGAAGTCCCCCACCCTCGCTGTCCGTGTGACCCCATGGTCCTCCTAAAAGGCCCTTCTGTTCCCGTGATTTCTGGGATTTAAATCTACACTTGAAAACCTCTGCTGTAGAATTATACGGAAAACGGCTGCACTGAGCCCCCAGTTTCTGAACAGCCACATGAGCTGGTGGCAGCTGTGACCCCACAGCAAGAGGTACTGAGTTCCTGGTCTCATGGCTGTGACCTCCAGCTGCCACCCAAAGCCAGAGAATGGAAGGGAGGGGAAGGGCTGCTGTCCCTCTGGGTGTGGCTGCTCTCCACAGCCCCCGCTGGTTTGTGCTTGATTTTTCATCTCCCCACAGCAACACCTTTTTGGTCCCAGGGGCTCAGCTCCATCCTGTGCACTTGTGTGGGGAGCGCTTAGCCGGGCTGCTGTACTGAGCACCTAGGAAGAGGGCTGTAACTCCAGCCTGTGGGTGCAATGAACAAACTTCACACAGTGCAGTCGGAGACCGGGCAAGGGGACGGAGTCCAGGGCAGGGTGGAGGGGCTTCCGGTACTTTGGCCATGGGGCCTACCTACATCCTTTTTAGGGCCACAAAGTGGAAACTGATTCTCACAAGTCTCTGGGGGCTCCAAGTCCCAATCAGTAGGACACACGCCCGTGGCAGATTCCATGAGAAGCCCTGCTCTTCCACTCCCAGGGACCCACACACTCCTGTGCTTGCGGCTTCTCCACCCAACCTGCTCCTGACTTCTGTTGACTGTCCACTCCCTCACAAAGGCCCATCTTTGGATTTGGGCCAATTTAAATCTATAATGAGATCATTCTAGGCCCTTCATGAGTTAAGCTGGCTGTGACCCTCTTTCCAATCAAAGGTCCATCAGAAGACCCCATGAAGGCCGGAATCAGGACAGGGATACTGTCCCCCACTGCACCCCTGGGACAGCTCTTTGTGATCTTAACTCCATGAAAGCAGTTTAGGGCTTGGGGAGTCCTCACTAGTGCCTAGAAAGTCCCCAGCATCCCCAGTAGCCATGACAGCCAAAATGGGTGTCCAGGACCCACACCAGCCACAGGCCACCAACATCCCACAGAAGAGACAGAGAGGCCCAGGCCTGCACGGTGCCCAGCATCAGCCTTTTCCACATAAATGCTGTATAGGAGCCCCAGATGAATCTGGGTGTGCCCACCAAGTGCCACCAGCACCTTTCCATGGAGAGGCTCCACCCGGCTCCATCTCCTCCCTGATCCATGCCACACACTTTTCCTTCACAAGTCCTTCGTTTTGCACAACACTGCCTGATTTCCAATAAATTCTCAAAATTTGCAGCCTACATCAGGGTGGAAGGAAAACTTAGTGGGTGGAGAAGAGGGGAGGAGGCCAGACACAGTGATTCTCCAGACTCGGTGGACCCCAAGGGAGCAAGCCCTGGAGTGTCCACTCGCAAAGGGACACCTGCTTCTCTGCCAGGATCTGAGAAGCCTGCGGTGCCTCTCAGGTGGGAGCAGCACACAGCCCCTCTCCCCTGTGCCCAGAATTACATCCCCTGAAATAGAACAAACCACCCGGCTGGTGCCTGCACCCTCTCCCAGAGGAGCTTTTTATGTGAAAAGACGTGACCCTTGCCGCCAGCCACCTGGAGCATTCCTGGGCACAGGCTGCAAAAACCCCCATCTATGAGTGCTGTTAGTTCCTCTCAGAGACGATATAGGTTTTAAATCCAGTATTCAGTTCCCAACTAAGCTTCAGGATGAAGAAAAATCATACCGCAACATTCACATCCAATTGAGAAAAACTTCGCTGATTATATATATATATACACACACACACACACACACACACACATGCACACGTGTGGGTGCATATGTGTGTACAGATATATACATACACATTTGGGGGAGTAATTCTAAATCCTCCACACCACACACCAATGTCACATTTTAATGTAATATCATGTCCAATGCATATTCATGACTCAGAATCTTGGCAATGGCACAAGAAAAGTGGGATGAAGTGTGTTTGGCGGAGTGAGTCACGTTTCCAGGCCAGCGGATTTTTTGATTAAAGTCCCTTATCCGTTTTATCATGCATATCCACACTCTGATTAAAGTGATCTGGGGCTGACGCTCACAATGTCAGTATGCACTGAGACCCTTCACACAAAACATGGTTGGAATTTATATCCTTTAAAAAAAAATACAGCAGAGAGCCGGTTCCCAGCAACGGAGCTGAGACAGGACCGCAGTGGTAGAAATCCGAGTCTCCCGCAGAGGTCCCACGTCGCTGGTTCTGAGTTCAGAGGGTCAAAACCAGAGCAATCAGAATCAACTTCAAATGGTCAATTTTATGTCTTTCTTTTTTAAGTTAATTTGATTTTTTTTTTTTTTCTGATTTGCTGAGCTTCGTATCAAATGTTTTGACCTGGGAAAACACGGCCAGAAACTCCCAGTGCAGAACCTAAATAATGCATTTCCCCAGACACCATGTCCATCTTCCGGAAACACCTTGTCAGTCTGCCTGGCAGAGGGCATGGAGGTGCCAGGACCACCTGGATGCCCAGCCCTCCCCAGCTGGTTCTGTCATCAAAGCCAAGGACTCCTGGGTCAGAGCTTCAAAGGGCTGGTGACCCTCTCAGAGCCACTGGCGAGAAGAGAGAAAGCACAGACCACACAGCTGTGCAAATACCAGATGCAGAGTCGGGGACTGGGCCACCTTCGAGAACTGGTCACATACAGTCCCAGCCTTGGTCACCTGGCAGGGGAGGCCGAGCAGCTCCGACAAGTCCTTGTCTCTGTCCAAGTCACCAAGGCTACTCCTGGAGTGCAGAGGATGTGACAGTACCTGCCTTGCAGACCTGTTCGCACGGCTCACATGACATCACACCTGGGAGCCCCATCTCACAAACAGTGATGCGCGTTCTACACACAGGACCTGTTGTATGACCCTGAGTTAAGGGGTGCCTTCCTGTTGTCTCAAGAAATCACACACCTGTGCTGGAAATTCCAGGCTTCCCACAACTGTTCTTCTGGGCCCCTAAACTTTGCCCCACAAAGCCAGGAGGTCTCCTATAACTTCACCTTCACCCCACAAGCGGGTCCAAGTCAAAGCGAGGCTACCTGCCCTGCACAGGCTGCTGAGACCCCATGCTCCCCACAGGAGGAATGGGGCTGCCTGCTAGACTGAAGCCTGGGGCCAGGACTGACTGCCCTAGCTCACTGCTGTGTGAGTGAACAGATGAATGAGTGAGTGGGTGAGTGAATTTGCACCCCCATGAGGTGGGAGCCATGACTATGCCAGACCCTGTGCCAGCCCTTCCCGCTCTCAGGATTCCCAGGCCAGGCACCAGCTTGAGTCACCCTCCTCTGTGGACAAGCAAAGGAGGCTCCGAGCACAGCCACTTGCACACGCTCAGCCAGTTAGAGAGAGCCACAGTAGAGACAAGAGTGCCTGGGGCAGCCTGAGCTGAGGCTGATCAGTGGCCCTGGAGGGAGACAGGAACCTCTGATTTGTGCATGAATGAATGAGTAAGGTCACTGGAGCAAGAGTATCTGGGGGTGTCTCAGAGAAGTTTCAAAAGAAAAGAGGATGATGGACAGGTGGATGGTCAGACAGGTTGAAGAACCATCACTAAATGAATGATGGACAGACACAAGGACTTGCTGGGCTGACCTGGAGCTCACCCAGCCTCCTCCAAGATGCCTCTGAGATGGTCCACTCTGAGGTCCTCCTAGGGTTCTCAGGGCTACAAACAGCAAGTGAGAAATTCCTGTGCATATTTCAGTTCACATTTCATTCATTCAGTGACCTGTGACTATCATGGGGGACAGGTGAGTGATTCTGGATCTTCACACCACCTAGGCTAGGAGGACAGGGGACCCACTAGTGCTCACCTGTCTCTTGTCCAGGAGTGCCCACGGGTCTGAAGTGAAGGTGTCATTCTCCCCTCTGAAATACAGACAGAAGTACAGCGAGGTCCACTGTGAGGTTCCGACTGCTCTGCCAGCACTGCGCTTCCTGCCTACAGGCTGTGTTGTCTCAGTGGAGCTGGGCGAGGCTCCTGCATGTCCCTGTGGCCTTGGAAGGGACTCCTTCTTTGTCTCTATGAGTCACTTGAAGCTTCCCTACTTGGAGAAAGGGGAGAAGCACCCCTGACTCAGCTGCCTGCAGTCAGACCACATGGGAACCCCAGGGTTAGTCTGAGCAAGCCTGTCATTTCAAGAGTCTCTCCGAACTCACCACCTGCCAGACCTGGAGCTGCAGGACACAGTCTGGCCTCTAACCAAATGAGGTGCGAGACTGCAGGATCCTCTCTTGGGCTTCATTCTGCCTTCCTGGTGAGCAGGGCTGGTCCCTTCCTCCTTCTGGAGAAATATACAAAAGGCCCCTATTTCATGCATGGTTGGTGGGGCCTCCTCCCCACATCAGCAGAGCCAGCCACACTGGAGACTATCCGAGAACCCATTTAGGGTGATTCCATCAGTTCAAGTCTCTGCACCATCAAGGGACTTATCCAGGGAAAATGCTGCTAGAAGAAGACGGTCCATCCCCATTCTAACTCTGCCTTCAGCACTGAGTGACCCCTTTCACCCTGCAGGCCCCTTTTTCACAATTGTGGGTTAGACTAATGCAAAGAAGGAAAAGAGGAGAGAGAAAGGGCAGGTGACTAATCCCTGATGTTATAACTGGGGGAAATCACACACTTGCAGCCTGAGAGTTTGGACAGAAGAGCAGGTCCAGGAGTGTCCCTGGAGCGACCCTAGCATGTGTCACAGCACCCCAAACAGAAAGAGAGAAGCAACCAGGGACGGCAGGGATGAAGAACATGCTGGTAGTCTAGGGTTTGTCCTTTACAGACTAGCATTTAGTTTCACTATTTGGAAACTGTACTGATATTTTAATCCTTTTCTAATTTGATCTTTTCTCTTTCCCACACCCACTCAGAACCCCACTGAGATCTGTCCTCTGCATCCTCCAACATTAACCTTGGCTTTAACAGCATCCTTCTGAAGAGAGGGAGGGTGGGGTGGGTGAGCGAGGGTGGAGGAGGGAGGAGGGAGCAGCTGAGGGGGAGGAAGGACTTCAAGCCCTTTCCAAGGCCACAAGAACTCACAGGAGCCTCGCCCAGCCCTTGCCACTGGTGACCTCTGGGTGCACCTTGCCTCCTTCTCCTCAGACCCCCACTGATCCCGGTTTCACCACCCCTAATCTGGACTCCTTCCCTTCCCTGCCCACAGGAAGCCTCCAGGAGAGGATGGCCACACTTGTGACCTCCAAGAGAGTCTCCATCTAAACCAGTCCCTTCAAAGGTCAGCATGGTTGCTGACCCTGGTGATCAGAGGAAACAGAGCAAACGAAGATGTCAGGTGGAAAGATGGACTAATAGGTGCCTTCCACATCCTGGTGAGGAAGCCAGTCTGGAGTAAACTGAGTCACACTGAGTCCTCTGGATGGCATGGGCTCCACCTTTTTATATCAGTCCTATGACCTTGGTGAAGGTCACAGGACATCAAGCCATCCCAGGTCCACTCATCAGCCTTAAGACCTCTCTGTCCACATCTCATCTCCTCCAAGATGCCTCTGGGATAGTCCTGCCAGGGTTCTCTGGGTACAAACAGCATCTGAGAAATTCCTGTCCATATTTGAGTTCACATACCATTTAGAAGCCATGGAAATTATACATTCTACCCATCAGTGTGCTATGTCACTGGCTGCTTTATTTTCTTAACATGATTTAGATGGTAAGAAATCAGGAATCCTGAGGGCTCTGTAGGTACCTAAAATCCTCCCATATCTACCTCATCAGAGCAGGTGATGTGTCTTTTCCTCACTCCTTTGCCAAGCATGCTTAAAGTCACCCTAGATGACTAAGACTTGTCACTATGCTCAAAGGACCACAGTAGTGTGATGGAGGCACACTCAGAGGGAAGATCATGCAGATGGGGAGAGATAAGTATGACCCAGAGCCCTGAGTTTGAACTCTGGGGGCCTTGAAAGCTCTGTTACCTTGTATAAATCATGCCATGAGGCCCAGCTTCCCCTGGGTGAAGTAGGGGGAGAAGACTATTGGTGCAAGGTTTGGGGACCAGAAGCATCAGATGTTGGCTGTCTTCCGGGGAGAGATGACAGAATGACAGACAAACAGAAAGAGAGAGACAGAGACGGAGACACAGAGAGAGAAGGGAAGAGAGAGGATAGACCAAACAAAGGTAAAGGAAAACACAGGGACAGAGAGCCAAGTGTAAGCAGGAGCCAGGGGCCCCACTTGGTAGTCGAGAGCAGGGGACAGAGTGAGACATCAATAGCCACAGCACAGGAGGACCCCGATGGCAGCCCCTGCTTCTTAAGCAGGTCTGTCAGTGGTTCTGAGTCCCTTCTCTTTCTCTGCCAACCACTTTGGCCACAGGTATCCCTTTGATCCCTGGACATCAGATGCTCTGAGAAACTGAGTCACTCCCCTGAACTCTCCCAGCTAGCAAGTGTGGCCCCCAGAATTCAAATGCAGGCCTGTAGTTCAGGGCAGGAGTGTCCCATTCTGCACACATGAACTAGGAACCATCACTCTTCTCTCCTGTCACCTCTTCCCAGTCCCCAGGAACCTCCACCCTGTCATAACAGCAAAGGGTGGGAAAAGGGGCTCCTGCCACATCCACACAGGGGTTAGCTTCTGCACCTTTTTTGACACTTGTGTTGCTTAATTTAAGAGGATCCTGGGTGACACTTCAGGTCCCTTGTCTATCCTACAGCAACAGGAGGCATAGAAGGTCAATAAAAGGCCTAGAAGTGTTCACCAGGGCTCTGAGGGGCCAGCTCTGCACCAGCTGCTGTGCATTCTGCCCAGAGCCCCCAGCTCCAGGACCACCACACCCTGCGCAATGGGAAGACACAGCTTCCTGGAGCTCAGGACTCGCCCCATGTGTTCTGTGCCTGCCACAAAGTCTCCGGCCCCTATAGTCAGACTACAGACCCCTGAGAGGGGTGTCATTGCCACCAACCTCTGCTGAAAGGGGAGGGCTGCGGGCACCTTGGGTCTCATCAGCAAAGCCCTTATTTTTTTTTTAGTTTTTTTTTTGTTTTTTTTTTTTTTTGTTTTTTAAGGTTTTTTTTGAGACAGGGTCTCGCTTTGTGGTTCAGGCTGGCCCTGAGCTCAGCCTCAAACTCACATCACAGCAACCCTCCTGCCTCTGCCTCCCGAGTGCTGGGATTACAGGCGTGAGCCACCACACCCAGCACTGTGGTATGTGGTACTGGTTGCTGCTGGGCGTGAATCTCCACACCCAGTATGGTATGTGGTGACCGGGGAACAAACCCGGGTCCCTGCGCTTGCAAGACAGGCGCCGGAACCACTGAGCTAACTCCCCGGCCCTTTTTTTAGTTTTTTTTTTTTTTTAATTTATAGTTCAGGTTGGTCCTGAACTCAGCAATCCTTCTGTCTCTGCCTCCCAAGTGCTGGGATTACAGGATTACAGGCATGAGCCACCATGCCCAGGCACTGTGGTATGTGGTACTGATTGCTGGTGGGTGGGAGTCACCATGCCCAGCACTGTTGTATGTGGTTACCAGGGAGTGAACCCGGACCCTTGCACTTGCAAGGCGGGCACTGGAACCACTGAGCTAAATCCCCAGCCCTAGCAAAGCCTTTTTTAAATTGCCCAACCAGGACCAGGGACTATCTTTACAGCTCCAGAGGGGCTTGACAGGGGCTTGGCATTGTCACAGCAGGCAAAGCAAAGTCCACACCCTGGGCAACTTGGACAACAGACATTTACTCCTTCACAGCTCCGGAGGCTGGAAACCGAGATCAAGGTGTCAGCAGGAATGCGTGCCTCTTTGGCTTCTCTCCCGAGTCCGAGCCTCCCTTCTGAAGGTGGGTGACACACAAGGCCTCCTTCTCCCTCCAACTGCCCCTTTATAGGCCAGTTAGGGCTGCAGCTCACAGAGAAGGATGTGACGCAGTACCCGAAAGTCTCTGACTCTCAGCTTAGACGATACACACCTACATGAGGCATCAAATTCTTCCAGGGCTCCTGGGAGAAGGTTCTAGCACTGCCCTTGCTTTATCACTTCCAAGTCAGAACCACAGTGAGAATGGGTGACAGTTCCACTCCAGTGCTCGGGTCCTCAGCCCAGGGCATCCCCACTTGGGGAAGTTCTTACTCCAGCCATCTGGTCAACCCAGGTCTGTGGCGCACCTCCCCTGTACTGAGCTTTTGTGGAGCTTACATAAAGGCAGAGAGCAGCAGGACCCAGAGGAGGGACAGCAGCAGGACCCAGAGGAGGGACAACACCAGGAGCACATGAACATGATGATGAGATGGATCTTAAGGGGGGCAATGACTCTGAATAACACTTACCTCAAAAGAGCCCATGTTAGTGAAGATCAAAAGAGGCAAAAGAGACAGCAGAAAGGCACTGAGGTGCCCTGGTAAGAATGATGCTGGAGGTGGGCAAGGACCAACTCACATATCAACTTAGAAGATTTTATCCTAAGTTTGATAGAAAGAAAAACCTCTTCCTGAACTAAGAGAATGAGAACTATTTATTTGATGATGTTCACAGATAGAGACAGCGCAAACCTCTGATTATTATAGGAAGTGGGGGTGGGATTGTATACACCTTCAGGATGAGCACTGTCGGTACAACTCAGGCTCCATAAACCAGAAGATAGACGGCAGATGTGGAAGAGGCCCTTGCACACACAAGGTATTTCAGAGGACACATTCTTCAAACTGAATAGAGGACACCACATTTTCCAGCTAAGTCCATAGGGGACAACAGGAACCTCCATCCCCCACCGTCTCTAGGGTGCCACTGTGGACTGAGTCAGTACAGCTACTACCTGAGGCTCTGGGGATGCTGCAACAGTGCAGAAGCAGCACCAGGAAGCTGGGTACCCAGGGAGTCAGGAAGGTGAGCAACCTGCTCCCACCCATCCCGCTGCTCCAGTACCCAAGTCCCACAGTGCTAGTAAGAAATCACAACCCACCCAACCCTTGGGACCCTGCAGGACCCAGAATCCCAGGACTCCAATGTGCTGCCTTCGCGGGGGTGGAAGCAAAACTTTTGTCACTAAATTAATAGATACAGCCACAACTCAGCCACATGGGATTTAGAATGTGATTCCTTCCCTTTGTACTGACCATGCTATGACACTCACCTCCTCACCTTGGATTCCTGCTAAAGACCAAAAGTGGGTCAGGCTACACAGCAGACCACCTTAGTGCCTTCGTGGCATTGCATCTTGCCCAAGCATCCCTTCACGAATCTCTCCCCACAGCCCCAACCCCCACCCCGGGGACCAGGCACATCATATAGATTTCCTTCATTCACAGCACTGTTACTGTGCACAGTACAAAATCTGCCAGTGATGAGGGGTCAAGCACTTGGTTTTTTTCCCTCAGGATGTTGAGTGTCCAGGGCCAGGTGTGAGTAGCTGACCTGTGAGCTGAGTCCCATCTGTCACCTGTCTTCCCATGGCAATCTGAAAATGGTCTCCCAATTGAAGTGGCTGAAGACATCACAGGATAACATTTCAAGCTTCATGAAAATGATAGGAAACTCAGCTTCCAATGAAGTTTTATTAGGACATAGCCACAGCCATGGCCTTACATCTTCTCAGAGGTTGTTTTCCAGCTAGAGTAGAGTTGCTCAACTGGGATACAGACCGCAGTGGCTCATGGAACATAAAATACTTACCCTCTGACCCTTTAAAAAAAGTTGGCCAATACCTGGCTGGTGGAAGCAGTGATTAAGAAAGGGAAATAGGCTGGTCATGGTGATAAACTCCCATAGCCCCAGCACTCCGGGAGGCTGAGTCAGGAAAACGACAAGTCTGAGCCCAGCCTGAGTAATTAAGTAACTTGGTGAGACTCTGTCTCCTAATTTTTAAAAATATGTAAATTAAAAGGGCTGGGAGTGTAGCTAAGTGTGAAGGTCCTGGATTCAGTGCCCAGGATCACGTACACATACACAGAAACAACCTAACAGACATAAGAAGCAACGTACAATCCCTAAGCACAGGCATCTTAGAGCCATCAGGTCACTGAACTGTCACCTCCAAACAGTGGGGTGGGGGCTACTTTTCCCACTTGAAAAAAGAAGAGACCAAAGCTCACAAAAATCAGCAACTTGAGATGGTTAATTTTAAGTACCGACTCCCAGGGCTGTGGTTCTCTGATATGTCCTCTAACCTGAGTCTGCCTGTTGCTGCAAAGGCAATTTTAATTCAATTAACATTTAAGTCAGTGGACTTTAAATTAACATTTAAGTCAGTGAGTAAAGCAGATGACCCTCCAAAATGTGGTGGCTGCACCCAATCCATTGAAGGTTTTAAGAGTAAAAGACTGAGGTCCAACCAGAAGGAAAGAATCCTGCCATCCGTCTCTGGACTCCAGCTGAGATACAGGCTCTTTCCTGGGTTTTCACCCTCTAGGCTTCTTTGCAGGAGGGGGATTTGCTAGATTCTACTGGCATGAGCCAGTTTCTTAAAGTAGATCTCCACCTCTTAGAATTCTGTGTGGAGATGAAGATGAAGAAAGAGTGGAGAAGGAGATGGACAAGAAGGAGACAGAGATGGAAAAGGAAATAGAGAAAGAGGAGATGGAGATGAAAAAGGTAGGAGATCGAGAGCAGAAGGAGAGGGGGAAGTAGATGGAAAAGGAGAAGGAGATGGAGAAGGAAATGAAGATGGAAATGAAGACATAGGTGGAGATTGAGATGGAGATAAAGGTGGAGATGGAGAAGCAGAAGGAAAAGAGATGCAGGTGGAGTTGGAGAAGAAGGAGATGGAAATGCAAATGGAAACACAAGTGGAGATACAAGAGAAGAAGGAGATGGAGAAGAAAGAAATGGAGATGAAGAAGATGGAGATGGAGGAAAAGGAGAAAAAATGGAGGAGAAGGTGATAGAGAAGGGGAGATGGAGGAGAAGGAGATAAAGATGGAGAAGGAGATGGAGATGAGATGGAGGAGAAGAGAGAAGTGAGCAGCAGAGGGGGGAGATTCTAGTGTCCTCTTGGTCCAGTCTCCTGGAGAACTGGGCCTGATTTCAGCAGAGCCACAGACAGAACCACCGCCCTGCACCAGGTCCAGTGCCCCTCCGACCCAAGCGTGGTTTGTAACCAGCTCTGACAGCCTCCAAGTTTTGCCCTCTGTCAGCCTGCAGTCTTAAATCATGGACATGGCAGTGGTGTCGTGAGGATTTCATGAGTGGATGCACAGGCAGCACTCAGAGTGGGGCTGCACGTCACTGGCTCTGGCCAGCTCGCCCCACGGGCAGCGGCTCGGCTCTGCACTTGCTGCCCTGCACATGCTGTGCGTGACATCTCACTTGGCTATCAGCTGTTTGTGCCTATTCCCTCACTGAAAACACATCACCCACTGACTATTCAAAACCCCGCTTCCTACGTGCAAAAGTGTAAGAAATAGTTAAACGTTTCCTATTGTCGTATCAGTGAACCAGTTCAGAAACTGCCGACTCAATTCAATCAAAATTAGTGACAAGAAAGCAATTTCCCCACTCCGTTCAGCATGGAGAGCTTTTTGTTTTGCTTTGTTTTATTGGAGGTGATTCTGTGTCTTTCCCGGAGGTAAGCTGAGGAGCTCCGGCGGCTTCGTGTAGCCTTTGTCTAGATAAGTGTTATCCAGTAAGATGAACACAATGAGACTATGTTTACCTCAATGCTGCTTAAAAATCACATCGCAATAAGAGATCAATAGCTCTCCACAACAATTTACCAAAGACCCGGCCGCGGGAGAAAAATTCAAATTGTATTGATTTTTTTTTGTCCACCAGTGTGTGTGTATGTGACAATAATAGTGCATGAGCAGGAGTGTTGACAACATGCCACACGACCACAGAATCACAAACACAGGCAGAAGGCGGGAGCAGAGGGTGGGAACAGTGGGGACTGTCACCCAGTCTCAGAAGCCAGATGGACGGGTTGCCCGAGGCCCACCGGTCACAGCCCTGGAGCATGGAGGGCCACAGAAGACCCGCAGAAGGTCGGGGCCTCTCACTGAGTGCACAAGTGGGGCTAGGGACCCGGGAGCTGTAAAGACACAAGCCCCTCTGCTCACCCTGTGCTCAGAAAATGTGTGCTGAATAAGCAGGAGTCGAAATGGAAAGGGAGGGGTGGATGGGTCCAACTGACCCGACTGGACTCTGCTTCTGTTAGCACAGGACCTCAGGCACAGGGGCCACTGTCCCAAGGAACTCTGTGAAAGGGCTGTGAGAAATAAACACCAGTGTGACAAGCACTTGCCCAGCCTGCAGTAAGCACATAGTTCATAGAGGACAGAGCTGGGCTGGATGTCGGCCAGCTGCCCCCAGGATCCCACTAGAGTCTCTACTTCTGCCCCAAGTGGACCCATGGAGTGGATAGTGTCCGGGACCCAGCACATCATTCTGTGACCAGAGTACAGGCAGGTGTGGCGCCTGTGGCTTCTTGCAAGCCCACACTCTTGCTCCGACCACTTTGAAATAAGCTCTGGAAGAAGTCAAAAATTAAAAAATAAAACAGGAGGGAAGGGTGGGGGAAAGCATGTAAGTGGAGAAATTATTGGAACTGGAGAGAGGTTTTAATGGCAGCGTTGGCATCCTGCAATTTCACACATTAAAACATATTTTTAAAGAAACGACTACAGTGCTGATTGTATAAGGGCGAAGCATTCCACTCTTCAGACTATTAATAAGGGCTTCCCATAGAGAAGACAAATACATGCTTGATGCATTTTTAATCCTTTGCCAATACATTTGACTAAAGCTGTTTGCTGTTTCAATGACAGGATTTAACTTGCCCTTCTGTATTCAACGTTCTTGATTATTAATGACATTTAGGAAACACAAGCGATGAAGTTACATTTCTGGCCCAATTGCCGCCTGTCCTTTGCACCCCGCAGAAGAGAACTTGCATCTGGAGTGGGGGAAAGCCCTCTTCCAGAGGAAGCCGGTGCTGTGGACCTGGCTGAGGCGTCCGCAGTGCTGCGCTGCCCCAAGCTGCCCCCCCACCCTCTCTATGCAGAGCCCCTGAAATCAGCGCCGAGTGAGGGCACCCCTCACCCTGGCTCCTTCTGCTGTGTCTCCTCAGGCTGTGACCTTGACAGCCACTTCCATGAGAACCACTCTGAGCTATCGGGCGATAGATCTTGGCAATATTAAACCAAATTCATGGAGGATATTTAGATTTCTCAGGATCCCCCTCATTCAAATGCCAATAATAAAATCTTCCAGGAAGACAAGGCTGCGAGAAACCTGAATAACTTGGGAATGAGGATCAAGGGATGAAGAGAGAGCTCTCGGATCTTAACAGATACAAGCAGAGGGGAAAATCCTACCCGGACACAGCTGATTATTTTGTGCTTCTTTATTATTTTAAGAAACAAATTAATGCTCAGGTTAAAATGAAATTACATATGCTGATGCCCTCCAGCCCTCTCAATTCCGCTGGGTTTTGGTATGTTAATAAGAGCAGTAACCAAGGATCAGCGCCTGCCCAGACCAGGCGGAACTGGGGCGGCTGAAAGTGGAACTGGGGGCAGGGCTGGGGGCCTTGGCTGCGGTTTAAACTCATCCTGCCGGGGCGGGGGTCACCGGAGACGGATGGACCTACAGGTGACAACTAAAAGGAGAGGGAAGGAGTGTCGGAGTCACAGACAGGCTCCTCAGAGGACCCGGTTATTCTGCCAGAGTAAAGTCCTTCGCATGAAGGCTTCCAGCCTCTCGGTATTATACGCTCAGCCCTGACCCCCTATTGTAATGAAAAGCAGATCCCCCTATGAATCACAGAAAATCAATACTGCATTTTACTAAGTTTGTGTTAATTTTACACCTTTCAGCCTCCAGATGGGAATTATTGCCGCAAAGATGAGAATTCCTCTTCCCCCACCCCACAACCGTCTGGGCTCCAGGTCTGGAACACCCTATCACTATTTTTAGAGAGGGGGGTACAGACAATGATGAAGAGAAGAAGAAAGAGGGGTGTTGGGGGTTGGAGCTTAGAGATTTTAATAGCTAATAATAGGAGACAGCATAAAAGCACAGATCCAATTTGAGTGCCAGAGCCCCTGTGTAAGCGTTGTTGTCAGTCTTGGGGTGTACTGTACGGGCCGGCTTCCGAGCATGCCAGCCCAGAAATATAAAGTCCAGATTTAATTCTGATACAGAGAAATACAATTTCAAAACCGGACGTCTTATCATCGGCGTGTCCCACTGGAGAACTCATTTCCCTAGCAAAAGGCTGTCAGTGCCATTATGTTGCACAAGGAGGCAATTTACCACTACAGCTAAACAGGGCGGCCAGGGCTTCAGGAACTTAAGCATTTGAAGTTATCGCTCCGAAAAAAAATAGCATTTCAAATGTCAGTGAAATGGGAAGGAATAATTGAAAAGTATCAATCAGAGAAGCAAAGGGGCTTCGCAGGCCGACAGCAGCGACTCCGGGCTCCCGCTCCTTTGCTTTTTCTCCCACCCTAGCCTCCCCACCCGCCCCATAGACCACTGCCTCCTGCCACTGCCCCCAGCCCAGAGCATGCCCGGGCAAGTTCAACTTCAACTCCAGAGCAGCAGGACTACGGCTTGGTCCTGGTGGCTCAGGCATGACTGACTGCACGTTCACTGTCTCCTTAGATGCCCAGAGCCTCTCCTGCCAGGTTCCAAGCCAGCCCCTACTGCGCTCCAGACTCACAGGGTCCCATCTCCAGGGCCCAAGACAGGCACACTTCAGGTACTCCTTGTGGAGACAGAGAGCATTTCAGTAAGGCTTCGGAGGTGGTAGTGTCCTCCTGTGATCCTGGCACTGTGGGAGGTGGAGGCAAGAGATTGCAAATTCAAGGCGACTTACAGAGCACCTACCTTAAGATGTAAAAATTAAAAAGAACTAAAGACGTAGCTCAGCGCAGAGGCGCTGAGTCCAATCCCCAGTGCTGTGAAACATGAAAATATAAAGCTGGGACTTGAAGGACCCAGGCTTTCTGCCTCATGCCCATCACTCCGGGTCCTGCTCTGCCAGGTCCCTAGGCTCTGCTCTCTGCAGCTCAGTATTCTTGCCTACAGAATGGTACCGTGTATCCACAGCTTTGCAGGGTGCCAAGGGAAATATCCACCTACGGAGACCAGCAGGCATGCCGCCTGGCACAGGGCAGCTCTCTGTGTCACCCTCACTCAAGCCCACAGGGGAGAACTCCACTCCCCCTTCCTCATCTGAAAGTTCCCTAGTGACCATGCACCCCTGGGGGCCTTGTGAGAGGCCTATCTCCAGCTTCTCTTCTTTCTTCCAACGCCCCACGTTCCTTCCCACTTGCCCACCTGCGCCTCTCTCTCGGGGATGCTTTCCCCACAGCTGCCACTTCTCAACCCACTCTCAGCTCAGAGACCAGCTCACCTGGGGCACCTCCCCAGTCAACACACCAGGGCTGCACCAGCCACCAGCTACCACTCTTCCATGTCAGCTTTGTTTTCTTTGGGTATTTATCTGTGAAGGCATCATCTTCCTTTCCCACTGGATTCCCCCCCACCCACAAAAATATAGCCTTGTCTCTTCCTACCAAATGGCTCCTGCTGAAATCAGGCTCCTGGCACGAAGAAAGGCCCCAGAGCCCCTTTTCCACAGAGGGTACATCCAAGAATGCTCTGGATGCCTGGAACAGCAGATGATACCAGCTCTACACATGCTACAGATGTCCCCATACATGTGCGCCTATGATGAAGTTTAATTCATAAGCGAAGCGCAAGAAGAGCTTAACAGCGATCATAACAAAATTAAACAGTTATAACAGTGTACTGTAATAAAAGTCACGTGAATATGGGAGTTCTCTCCCAACTGCTACAGAGAGCATACAGTCTGGATACACTGGGTTAATTCACATCCCAAGAGGGACAGAGAAAGATGGTGTGAGATTTTTATCATGCTACTTTAGACCCTAATTTAAAACTTAAGAACTGTTTATTTCTGGGATTTTCCATTAATTTTGCAGAATAAAAATTGCCCTTGAGTAACCAAAACCTCAGAAATGGGAAACACAGATAGGGGAGGACCCGCATTCCATAAACATGGCATCCCCACGTGGTGGCCCGGGGAGAGAGGGGATGGAAGTCCAGCACATTACGTGGAATCTCAAATTGCCAGAGGGTCTGGGAGTGGCACGTGGCCCACCCATGTCAGTGGCCTGCCTGGCTGAGTCTCTGGTCCTGATCATAGCTGGGGCACAGAGTGGGTACAAACTCCAGCTGGCCTGAAAGAAGGCAGACTCACCCTGGTAGAAATTTCTGCCTCCTGGGCTGGGGAGTTAGGGTTCCGGCGCCTGTCTTGCAAGTGCAAGGACCCAGGTTCAATTCCCCAGCAACCACATACAATACTGGGTGTGAAGACTCACACCCAGTAGCAACCCGTACCACATACCACAGTGCCGGGTGTGGTAGGTCACGCCTGTAATCCCAGCACTCGGGAGGCAGAGGCAGGAGGATTGCTGTGATGTGAATTTGAGCTCAGGGCCAGCCTGAACTACAAAGCGAGACCCTGTCTAAAAAAAAGAAAAAGAAATTTCTGCCTTTTCTTCCAAAAGAAACCAGGCACCACCAGGCTGGGGCAGCTGAGAGCGCAGGCCTGACCCCCGGCCTCCCCCGGTCCCTCTGTCCTTGGCTGTCCTTGATCTCTGTCCCCATGGGCCCTGGTCCCAGTCACTCCAAAGTGTTTCTGGTTCCTGTCACATCCCCACCCACCTCTGACTGACCCAGAAAAGCCCTCCCCCCATGTCCGCTGCTCCTTCTTCCTCCTCCCCTGCTTCACACAGATTCTCCTAGGGAAGCCTCCCCTGGCCTCCAGGACAGCAGTTACCTGACTCTCCTGTGTCCTCCTCTGATTTGCCTTCGTCTCAACACTAATCTCCCCACTGGCTGGCAAAGTCCTGAAACCAGAGTCTTCACACCTGGGCTGTGTGTCTGTCCATCACTCTGAGAGCACTGGAGAGGCCAGTTAGAGGTGGCAGGGATCCCTGAGCCTGTGTGGAGCACTCTGAGCCTCACAAATGTGGCTGTCATCCCCATTTTACAGGTGAGGACACTGAGACTTTGGTTAGCTATTCTTAGTATTGCTGCATACAAACTCAGTAAAACAGAATAAAATTTTAAAAGTTAACTATTGCTAACTGCTCTAATTCTTCTGTTCAAAAATACACATTGCTTCACATTTTAGGATTTTTGAAATTCAGATGCGTCCTACAATCGATGTGAATATTTAACACAAGAATGTTTCTCTATTCTAGAAAATCTGTTGTTCCGTCTGACAGTGGCTGGCACTTCAGGGCTGAGAAGACAGGGATGTGTGAACTCAATGACCCTGGCCACTGTCCCCAGTGCCCATCTGCTCGTGTGCCAAGGACGTGCTGCTACCAGGAAGACTCTGGTGGTTCCATCCAGGGAAAAGCAAGAGTGACACATGTGAGGAGGCAAGTGTCCCCTCCCCTCTGTGCGTGTGACATGTGAGGCCATCTAGCCCTGCTCCTACTTAGGTGTCACCTCCTGTTGATACTGTTGTCCCTCTGCTTTTCTTAGTCTGACCAGAGAAGCCTCAGCTGTCCCCTGACCTCTGTGGGGACAGAGCCTTCCATACCTGTGTCAGGAAGCCCAGGGCTACGGCCTTACCCCACACAACATAATGTCTGTACCAGAGGCGATGTTGACTGTCCTACCTGGAGGTACAGAGACAACTCTGGGGACACCATCAATTCTGTTCCTGTTGGTTTCTTCACATTACTCAGAGGTTAAACAGAAGAATTAATCTAAGAAACAGGTCTGCCAAGCAGATTCCTCATCCTCTGTCCCTTGACCCACAACACGAAGTATCATTCTCTCATCAGGCACAGCAAGCTGCCTCAATCCTGAAAGGTGAAGGCAGCCCTCAGCATGTGATCGCAGACAGAGGTGTTGAGTCTGGGTCCCGAACCTCTGCAGATAGCCATCCAGGAGCAAGTGGCTGGTGATGGGTCCTCTGTCCTCAAAGTCACACGCCACTTCTCCAACCCGCATATCATTGTTCCCCTGTCAAGGAAGGGGTGAACATGGCCCACAAGTCACACTGTCACACAAGCACCCCAGGTTCCCTGTGGAGTCAGGGTCACTGTGAAGGTAATGTGCTGAATGCCCTACAGACCGGAAGTAAAGAGAGAGCGCCATGTCCCAGTGCAAGAAGAGTGGCTGGCACTATCTTGGCATCCTTGGCATCCCCCTGACTCCATGGTCCTCCCAGAGCTCTCCCACCGAGGGTCTGACTGTCCCATCCTGCAGATAAATGTTCTGAGGCTCACAGAGGTTACACAGCATTCTCAAGGCTCCACACAAGTCTGGGGAGCAGGAGCCCAGCACATCATTTGGCTCCAGGGCCCATGTTTTTAGCGACCTCCTGTCCTGCCTGTGCTTTCACTCCCACCTTGCAGGCTGTCACAGGACGCATGCCTAGCCCCGTATTAGTCAAAGGAAAAAGAGCTCAACTCAAGACACCCCAGTCCCGAAAAGATGGAAAGCAACACGGCTTTTGCCGCCAACACTATGCTCATAGCAGGCTCTTAGTAAATATTTGTTGTGTGAATGAGTGATCTACTCAGAGGATAAATTCCCCAGTCTTGTTATTAGTGAAAACTGAGACATCTGAAATTTATCACCATCAGAGTTGGAGCTCTTATGAAGAACTTTGCAGAGCCAGAGGCTTCCTGATAACACGCAGATCTCAGAGACAGTCTCCCCGGCCAACTACTAGCTCTTTCGATGCCTTCCAAAGACCAGCGTGCCTCCTTTTCATCTTTCTGTTGTCCCTATGTAAGAATTATAGAGCACTAAAAAGTAAAATAAAATGAAATTAAAGAAAGAGATGCAGGGAAAAACAAAGAAAGAAATGAAAGGAGAGAAGGGAACGGGGGAAAGGAAAGAAAGAAGAAAGTTGGGAAAGGAAATAGGAAAGGAAAAGAAGAGAAAAAAGAAAAGAAACAACCTTTGAACCATCTTCTGCTTTGGAAAGCTGAAGTCCTGGCTTATGTTAGGGAAATTGTTTCAGAACACCACTTTTAAAATTCTGCATCTTAATGGACGGTAGCTGTGTGGTTTTCTTAAATCTCTCCACATTATAAATTCATGTAGTTACATTAATAAAAGAAAGAAAATGTTAATGTTCTGCTTCTGCAAGCAGAAGTTCTGATGGAAGAATCAAAATCCTACCCTGGGATCCCAGCTGCTGACCTGGGTCCTAACACAGCTCGACCACATGGGGAAGGAGGAACACAGAGCAGCTTGACCTGGAATGAGATCTATGCCTCCCTCACTTGTAGCTCACAGCACACACCTATACCTCTTCTAGAACCTCCTCCTTTCATTGCACTGTTCACAGTAACCCAGACCTGCCTTGTCAGTGTCCATCATGATCTGGGGGCCAATCCTCAGTGTGGCCAGACACTCCTCCTGTTTTTCTGCCAGATATGCAATTCTCAGTGCCACTGCAGATGCCACTGATAGAACTAGAAAGTCGAAGGTCACATAGTTCAAATATAAGGCCAGCTTCCTGAGTATCACTTTGTTCTTGAACTCTTCAATGAGACATTTGACTTGAATTTGACTCTAAAGAAATCCATCCTTAAAATAAATGGCAAAAACCTAATCTAGCAAAGAATAGAGGGATTTGACTGAATTAGAACAAAGTAGCACCTGAGTTAATGCATCAGGAGGGTGCTACATCGGGGTGCGGAAGGGCAAGAGCTCCCCATTTTCTCTCTGAATTGTGACAGGCTCTGCTGGCCTTCCACTCTCAGCCCCAGCTAATCTACTCTGTCCTTGTAGCTCAAAAGCAGCCACAGTCAATCACAAAACACACACACGGGCTGTACTGCCGCACAGTACTTTCATGGACACTGAATTTGAGTCCTATATAATTTTCATGTCTTTTGATTATTTTCCCCCCACCATTTAAAAAATGTAAAAACTGTTCAGAGTTGTAGGCCACACAGAAACATGCTGGCAGGCCATATTTGGCCCAAATTTTATATGGTGCAAAGATAATCTTGGAGAATTACATAACCTGAGTTCTAGTCCCAGACCAGCAGCTACAGTGGCTCACAGGAAGTCTCCAACAAGACACTTCCGGCCCAGAGCCCTTCCCCTGCCTCAGCGAGGTGAAGGCATGGGACACGTGGCCTCCAAGGTTCCTCAAGATCTCCGAAGCCTCCCTCCTGAAGAGGCCAGCCACAGGATGATATCCTGAGGACCATCTCATGCTCCTAATCATCCAGCCTGGTTGAGGATTCTCTTTCCCTCATCATGTTGTCCCCATAGGAGGAGAGAAAAAACAATTGATAGAACTTTTTTCCATGAAAGACATTTACCTAAACTCCACTGTCTGCAGCTACTCAAAAGGTGGTGATAGGGCCAGGGCTCGATTTTGGAAACATCCAGACAGAGTGAAAGATGGATGGGTGTTTTCCTGCACAGAAGCCATAAGATTCACAGAAAACAAAAATAAAGGCTATCAATACAGCCCCCAAAGCCACAGTGTCCTACTAGCTGTTTCCAATAAAGAAAATCCGGGCTTTTCTTCAAATTGCGCTAAAACAGCAGGATTAATATTGATGCAGAAGGAAAAAGCAAACAGGCAGGGACAAGACTGCACCCAGGCTCCTTTGAAACACATGTAAAGTTGGAGCTAAAATGTCACATGCATATGTAATTTATATGCAAAACTCTCCTATCACAGAGCCACGGGCTGCCAAGACGCCTTTCGCTACCTCCCTGAAACCCGCTGAAACTCCCTAATTTGGTATCCTCAGTCGCCCACCAAGGGCAAGCGTGTCTGAGTAGAACACAGAAACTTTCCTCAGGCCGGCGTATTAAATGCTTCTCACGAGTCACTTTCCTGGTCGCTCAGCAGGTTGTGGCAGGAAGACCTATTTTTTGCTCCTGTGCGGGCTCTGTCCCTGGCAATGCCTGACTGGAGCAGACTGTGAGCAACTCTGCCAAGAATCCAAGGCTCTGATGATGTGAGCCAACCTCAGACTAATAATTTTATATCTCAATATAAGCAAAAGAGTTCCATAAAAATAGACCGTTTTTAACAGGATGGTGTTCTGTGCAGAGAAGGCTGGAGCACGGCGGGCGCCACGCAAGCAGCTTCCCCCTCTCAGTGGTACCTAACTTTAGCAACTTCCATATGTCTATTTGTCTGATCGCTGAACTTGGGGAGAGAATGTTGAATGAAATGTGACTCTTCAAACTCCCGCGTCTGGGATCTTTCGGAGGTGAAATACCTATCGGTGTGTAGATAACACTTCCTTCTTTCGAGTTCCCAGGAGATGGAAAACAAACAAGCCTGAGGCTCAACTATCAGGAATCCTCATCAAATGTCTACATGCTGGAGAGCATGAGAGCATTTCCACTTGCAAATTAACAAGAAAAAGACTGATGCCACGGAGGGCAGTTGGGGAATGGACCAGTCACTCTAAAGTAGCTTTTTATTTTCAGTGTTCACAGTTCAAGGGTACCAGGAAGGCTCAGACAGCGAGGTGTCCTTGCACACACAGTTCCAGATGTTCCCTCACAAAGACTCCTGGGGTGGAGGAATGGGGCCCATCTCTCCACCAAGTTCCAGCACTGGCTGCTACCCAGGGAGAGGCAGAAGCCAAAAGGAGTCACAGTTTGAACTTCTGGACACAAATCAGCCAGCTTGAAGGGAGTAAGGAGGTCCTAAAGCAATGGTAGGAGGTCTTTAGAAACCTTGTGGTTGGTGAGGGTTGTCCAGAGAAGCAGAAGCAATAGAATGGGCACAGCAAGATGCCAAATTTGAAGCAGGTGGCATCGAAAGCACTGGTGGGGAACAAGGAGCCTGTGCTCAGCAGGCCAGAAGCTCTTCAGACATGAATATTGCAAAACTACAGATCAAGTGGGTGGCTGGAAATTCAGGTAAAAGTACATGCTGCTGTGTTCAGGAAGAATTTCTAATTCTTCTGGAAACTTCAGTCTCCCAACAGGTTGGCTGAGTCCCAAACACATTTCCTACAATAAAAGAAGCTATTGCCTTCCATGGGTCTCCTAGATTTGTATGAGAGGTTTAAACACCATATTTAACATCTCATGTAAATTTATCACATGGTATTTTTGTGTTTTATATAACTACATATGGATCTCTATGATGCCCCGGGTGGATGGATTTGGGCAAGACACTGGCTCCAAAGACTGTGGGCCAGTGATTCATTAGAGACACACTGGAGCCACCCTGCCTGAGCTCAGATCCTGGTGCTACTTACTAGTTGTGTAATTTTGAGCATCCTGTTGCCTGCTCCTTGGTTTCTGGTCTACTCCATGTAGAAGACAGTATCTTCAGTAACTGTAAAGACTACTAAGGGGACCCATCATAGAACTTGATCCAGGCTCCATTCTTCTGCATCTTTAAATGAAAAGAAAGACGATAACAACATCTGTGGTGTCTGTTTCCCAGAGTCACCACCATCTGTAGATGAAGATCTGAGTAAACACACTGCACTAACAAGTATCAGTTATTCTACAGAAGGCACTCTTAAGTAAGCTCTGAGGTCAGTGCAGTCACTTTGGCACAAGAGGCAGACACCAGGTTGGTGTCTCCAAGCACTGAAGAAGCCATGTTCCCAGCCAGGTTCTCTGTGTTCACATTTAATCTTTGGTGGTGTTTCTCAAGCCTGTGCTGGTTAGGACAAGGAAGGGACAACAAGATCCAGAGAACCGAGTCAGGGTTTCTGATAATATGGATGGAGGGAGAGAATGAGATGTGATTGAAATGTGCAGTTAATGTTTAAATTTTTAGAAATTATTGTAAGAAAAGATAATAGTTCTGGAAGTCATTTTTCCAAGATGTAACCAAAAATATGGTGAATAGTGCTGCTAAGTATCATCCAACAGAAAGGCAAACACTAAAAATAAGCAAAAAAAAGTGCGTCTTCATCCACCTTATTCACCAGATCCACTTCTGTATCTTCCCTAAAGTCAAGGTGACATGAAAGATCATGTCTTGAATTAGTTCAGGACATTGAAGAGCCATGACAGCGCAACTAAAGACTCACATGAAAAATGACTCCAGAATAGCTTCAAGAGGAAGCAAAAATTTGAGGTGAGTGTGATCAAAGACAAAGGGAGGCTTTTGAGTCGTATTAATTGCAATGTGATTTTTACTGTAATAAAGTGTATAAATCTACACATTCACTTATTTGTCTATCATACTTCATTTTCAAAATGATATACAGAGAGAAAAAGGGAGGGAATTTTTAAACTCTTAAATGATCTGCACAAAAATATCAACTAATCTAACATCCCCATATTTGGAGATCCCAAAGAGGCAAGATTGGGATAGAAAAACTATTTAAGCATAATGAGTCAAAGTTTGAAAAACTGATGCGATTACCAGCTCGTGTTCCAAGTAGGATAAACCAACAAGCCATAAAAAAAGGACATGTTACTAGGTACATCATGTCAAAATGTTTGAAAATGAAAGATATAGAGAGAATCCTAAAAGCACCCATAGAAGCAAACCAATTACACACAGAAGAGTGTGGTAAGGGTGAGTCAGTCCTTACGTACCAATATACAGTGGAACAATGTATTTAAGTTATTGTCTGTTATATCCAGCAAAATATCTTTCAAAATAAAAACATATTTGGATAAACAGAAGCTGAGAGAATTTACCAGTAGCAGATCTACAGTCTAAGAAATGTTAAGGGGAATTCATTTCAAAGAACAAAGGCACCAGAAGGAAACTTGAATCTACAAAGGAATAAATAGCCTCCCCAAAGTGGGAACTATGTGAACAAAAATCAAAAGACAGTTTTCTCTAGTTTCTTAATTTTAATGATGACCCATGCTTTTAAAGTTCATAGCAATATATTTTGCAGATTATAGCTCATGAGGGACCACAGTGGATGATGGATGATAAAGTGCAGAAAGGATCAATGGAAGTTTAGGGTGATAAAGTTCTTACAATATAGGTGACATAGTGTAATAGTCATTAAAGATAAAGTGAAAAAAACATACTGAAATCCCCAGAACATCATTTTTTTAAAAATTATCAGAATTATAACCAAAAAGCCAATGTAAGAGGTAAAATCAAGCACAAAGAAGACAGAGAAAGAGGAGGAGGGAGAAGAAGGAGAAGGAAAAAATAAAAAGGGAGAGGGAGGAGGGAACAAAAGGAGGAAAGGCAGACAAAAGTCCTATGAGACAAATGGAAAATCAATAACAAGATGCTAGACTTGACACCCACCACAATAATAATTATATTAAATATAAGTGGACTAAATACTCCAATTAAAATGCAGAGATTTTTAGTCTAGATAAAGACAGTAAGAACCAACCATATGTTTTTGATAAGCTGTGTACATAGTAAAGAACATGTCCTAAGCTCAGAAGTTCCCGGGAGATAAACAGGAATGCAAAAGCCCCCAGCAATACAGCCACCCAAAAAGAGTTCAGACACTTCCAGGAGACAATTCAGGGGAGGAAATCAAAATGCAGAAACGAGGGAAAGCCCACACCTGTCCTGGGAGTCTGTTCTCTGAGAGACCCCAGCGAAGGTCAAGGCAGGAAGACATAGCTCAGAGCAAGCTAACCCCAGGCTCTGAGGAAAGAGGTGAGTGAGATGAGAGCATGGCAGTGTGACCCGGCTGGTGCTATGATGGCCACGATCCCAAAACCAGGAAGACCCAGCCAGAGGGTGAGGCGGGATAAGCAGGCGAGCGGCACAGTGGATATCACAGGGCCTGGCTGAGGCTCTGAGCCATGAGGAGGGGTGCACAGCGCTCTGGCTTGGGTCCTTCCTGGCACCAAAGCACCCCTAGTCTATCCAACTCTGGGTATGGCTGGGAACCCAGGTTTTTATTGATTCAGTTTCTATGCTACTTTATAATGAATTTGGGGCAATGTATAAAAATACATTCAGTACTAAAGAAAGAAATGTGTTTTGAGGAAATCAGGCAGAGGGAGGAAGAGAGTCCTCAAAACTGGGGTCTGCTCTATGGAGGGGCTCGTGGAATAACTAAAAACGAGGCCGCAAAATGCTTGCAAGACTTAGCAGAACTTTGACACACAAAGAAACGCAGCAAAGCCCTTGAGGTAGCAGGACCAGCACAGCTGGACCAGCTTGAGTCTAACATCTGCATGCAGTCAGACAAACAGAAAACCACCAAGGGCTGACACAGTGTGAACACTGGAGCTCTTCCTTTAGAAGTTGTTCTGGAGTCCGTGCCAGGTGCCAGCTAACCAACCCGAGAGGACGTGCTGGAGTAGAAGAGGACTCCTGCCCTGTGTCACGCCACTGGACAGTGCTCTAGCCGCTGGGTTACAGCAGGAACAGACAGATCAGAGCCTGAGAGACCAGGGTGGAGAATCCTGGGCCTGTGACCTCGAGTCGGGTCGTGACCAGGCTCCAAAGAAGATTGGAAATCGGGGAAATGAGAGGTGGCATTTGAACTGAGCTCAGAGGAAAAGAAAAAGGATGCATCAGGGAGAAGAGGATATCAGGCCAGAGAGAAAGTGTCTGAAAAACAAGAGACCAGGCCCAAGGGTGCCTGCAAAGGGGGAGTGAAGGGACCAGAGACAGAGAGACCCCGATCCTCAGAGCGAGGGCGAGAACTGTGGGGTGTGGGGCTGGTGAGGCGGAGCAGTCAGCTCTGTTTCTGGGGACCATTCTGGCCTCTGCATGGCGGATGGTTGGAGGGAAGTGGCGTGGACATGAGAGGAGAGAGAATGCTCCATGAGGACCCCAAGAAGGACGCGGCAGCTGGACCCAGCAGAACTGGGCTTATCAAGCAGGTGCACAGACTGCAGTCCCCTGCTCCACCTGAGCTGAGGAACCTCAGGAGGTCTGCAGTTCCGGGGTGACCGTGGGATACCGTGGGATGCTGAGGGCAGAGCTGGGGATGTGCCACCTGCACCCCTTCTGGCCTTCTCCAGACAGCCTTACAGCACAGTCCCTTCCCTGCTCAGAGCGAGGGCCCCCCACCCTCCCCAGAGCCTATCTAAACATGCAAACTATGCCTGCCTGTCTGTGCTCCCGGGACGCCCATCCCATCCTCTAGTTTACTTTTCCTCTAAAACTCACTTAAGTTTGTGTGCTCTGCTAAAATGAAAGCTCTGAGGAAAGCAGGAATTTACATCTGTGTGTCTCTGTCTCCACGGCACACGGTGCGTGGAAGGCATTCAAACAGAATTCTGAAGGGCCGAAGAAACACTTGTCCAGGTCATAGCCTGTGCTACCTCCTCGAGGAGCAAAGGCCCCCATCACCCACAGATCTCCAGGAACACTCCACTCCCACTGACCCTGTAGCTCTGGCACCTGTTTGGAGCCGTTTCTTGAAACACAGCAACTATTCGTTTCCTCATTTGTGAAAATGAAATAGCTCATAAAGTCCTGGCCTGACTTCTCTAATGAAGCAAGCGGAACCCAGCACGCCAGGTCCGCAGAAGGACCCCAGGTGAGGCTTTTGCTTCCTCCCTGAAGACAAGGCCGGTGGGGTCCCTGCTTCCTACCAACCTTCCCCCAAATCTGCATTTCTGCCACCACGTTGACCTGAGGTTGAGACATCCTGCAACCTTCTGGCCTCTCAGCGATGTACTACGTACTTATCGATGTTGCCATTACGTGGAAGGAGTTGGAATTGGAAAGAAGATAAATAGGACATCTTGATTCTGAGTCGAATTTTCCCTTAGCGCAATTGAAACTCCATTCATTCTATTCTTACTGCATTGATCGGTAATTTTCATTTTCTAATTTCAAATAAAACCTCTTGCTGCAGTCAAAGTGGTCGGCTCCTGGATGTAACTTCGAAGCTCATTTTAGCTTCATCGCTTAAAGACGTTCTGTTACCATCAGTCTTAAGTGGTAATTCCACTTTTCCAATTAGATTGTGGGAACGAGCCAGATAAATGGACTCTTATCCCTCGGGCCATAATCTCAACCTCGCCACAGAGCCAGGGACTATGAATAACCCAGAAGCTCCCACCAATCCATTCCAGATCCAAGTCCTGCAGGCCGTGGCTGCAAATAGGCCCCCTTGAAGGTACCAGGCCCGTAGAGAGTGGACTCCAGGGCTGGGAGCCAGCCTGGGAGAGCTCCAATTTCCCAACTTCCAGCTAGGGAGAGCTCAACTTTCACCCTGCACAGCCAGACCAATGAGGCCTGGGCTAGTGTCCCGCCCACGCCCGTGTCCTCCAAGGGGACCCCCTGGGAAAAGGAGCTGCATTCACCACCTGTGCCTGCCCCTCGTTTCTGTCCTCAGTGAGACCTGTTCCTGGTCCAGGGACACAGCATAGAGTTTTCACCCTCCATCAGGGAAGAAGGGACCAAGGAGAACTTAGCCTTCCCCTGTCCGTTTCCAAGTCTTCTATCCCCGACCAAGCACCATTTTCACTTACTTTCATAGTAAGTGAAAATTTCCAGAAATAAGCAAGAAATAAATAGGTTGTAAGTGACTTTTATAACACTATGTCATTATCATTGTTCTATTTTATTAGTTGTTGTTCATCTCTTACCATACTTAATTTAGAAGTTAAACTTTTTCACAGATTTGCCTGTATTTTTTAAAAAGCCTGGTCTGTGTACTGCTCAGTGTTACCCATGGTTTCGGGCCTCAGGGGCCTGGGAATGTGGCCCCGTGGACAAGAGGACCTTGGACGTTCAGCCTTCTGTGTTTGGCTGAAAGGCCCACGCAGCAGGCAGCCAGAGCCGGAGCGGCAGGAGGCCCATGTCTGTGCCCAGCAGCTCTCACACCTGCGGCGCCTGGGTCACAGCCTGGAGACAGCAGATGCCCACTGCAGCAGGCAGCATGTGTTACCAGCTGCTATGCCAAGCCACAGGAAGATGGGACCTGAGAGGACCTCTGGGAGGCAGGAGCACAGGGGCCGGAACCTCTCTGCTGCCAGAAACCGGCGACTGCAAGGGGCGATGTCACCCTTCATGGGCGGCAGGAGGTGGCCCGACCTCCTCAGCCTTGAGAAGGGTGGCAGGGTGCTGCTGGAAGAGGGAGCCCTGGGGCTGCCAAGCCTGGAGGGAAGAGCTCATCTCGAATTGCATCCTAGGTGCTCCCAAGCGCAGCCAGGGACCCAGCGGCAGGGACATCCACACAGCTCCGTGGTGGCTGGGCTGGCACAGCTGTCCTGAGGCAAAGGGACACATGGCAGGCAGGCAGACAGTCCTGAGATGCCCTCTCCTAGGGGTGGGTGCCAGCCTCATGTGTGTGAGGAAGGCAGCCAGGGAGCTTCAAGTCCAGGAGCTCAACCCCCGCGACACATTTTCAAAGAAACTTCCAACACACTCAGCTCAATGGACTCACCTCTGGGTGGGTGGGTGTGTGTGTGTGTGTGTGTGTGTGTGCGCGCATGTGTGTGATAAATTCATAAAGGGCAAGGAGTTTGGTGGATTTTAACAGATCCATGATGCCGTCTGTGCCTCTGTCACAGTCATCTAGCTCCAGAGCATGGTGTCACCCCCAAACAGAGCCAGGAGCAGCGCTCCTTCCTGCCCCACCAACTCTCGGGAAGCACCACCCACTTCCTGTCCCTGTGGGTCTGTCTGTTCCGGGCATTTCCTACATGTGGAGCCAGATAGCACCTCACTGTTAGGACTGACTATATTGATGGAGCATACTGTTTTCCCCAGGTTCCACTGTATAATGGGATGTATCGGTACTTTCTCCTTCATAGCCGAGTAATATTTCATTGTTTGCATATATCACGCTTATAATATGTTCACAGATATTTGAAGGATTACCCTTTCCATGTAGTGAATAGTGCTACACTGAATATTCATGTGTAAGTTTTTGTTTTCCCACCAATTTCAAGTTGGGGGAGTCTACACCTGAGAGCGGGATTGCTGGGTCATGTGATAACTCTGCTAACTTAGAGGAAACCCCATCAACTTTTCCCCAGCAGCTGTGAGCTTGTCTTTTTATCACCATGACCACAGTGTGGAGTCAAACCTTTAAGTGTTCTTTGGCCACTATTAGTTTTGCTTCATTAAGGCCAGCCAAGGCTCATCTCTTCTGCTCTCCAGCCCCTCAGACAATTCACTGTGGAGCAGCACGGCTGCCAGGCAAGCATTGCCTCCTAACTGCACTCATTGGTTTGTTTCTCAAGTGTTTATTGGGTAGCTACTACAGGCCAGGCAAGCGTGGGCACAGGCATCACCAGCATATGACCAAAGAGTGAGTCCTTGATGGGTGGTATTCACGGCAGGAGAGAGGGGGCCCTCACTCTACACTACCTTTGTGGCCTTGACCCTGTGGCTCCTGTCCTATTGTCCCTTCTCCCAGCTCTCATCCAGGGAATCTCTGGGCAGAAGAATTTGTGAGGACTTGGATGTAACCCATGGGCTTCTGCCACGCAGTAGAGAAGGCACAGCACCTAAGCCTCCTACACCACCAAGAGCCTTGGTGACGAAACCAGGTCACCCAAAACACACATGATTACCTTTTGGTTATCTCAAGGAACAGAAGCAATAGAATCCATGTGCGTAGATAGATAGATAGATAAAGTTATAGATAGATAAAGTTATAAAGAGGGTTTATTAGGTTGCTTTCAAACAGTGATGGTGAATCTTTTAGAGATTTCAGTGAAAACAAACAGCCCACTGTGGCATGCGTGCCCAAATTCACCCACCCAGGCTTAAGGGATCAGTGGTTCACACTGGCCATCGGCATGGCTGAGAGCAAAGGGAGCCAGGAGCTCCTCGGTCCAGGAAGCTGGTAAGCCTCAGAACAAGGAGAGCTCAAGGAGGCAGGCCCAGCCCGGGGCCCTGCAGCTCTCTGGGAGGCACCGGTAGAGCCTCACAGGGGCTGGAGAGGCAGTCTGAAGTTCTCAGACTAGCACAGCCAAAGGTACGCTTGGTCAAGCAAGAAAGAACCAGCTATTCACCAGGTGTTTGTTCAGTGCCCTCCTCTGTCACCAGCCTGTAAACCCACAAGGGCAGACAACAGCCCTGTTTTTTGCACCTTGAGTACTCAACACCTGCCCACACAGTCCTCAGCAGAGAAGCTGGATGGGCAGACACATGGCTCCATGGACACATGGATTTGGAGCCAGAATCTGCTGGTTTGCTCTATCAGAACTTTCAGACCAGAGTAGAAACCTGAGGTCCCAGAAGGACAAGAAGCTACAGCAGGAACCAGGCAGAGACTCGAAGAGGAGCCAGGCAGCTAGGGAAGGAAGAAAGATCGGAGGCATCAGAGCTACACCTCCGGCTCCTGGCAACACCCAAGCGGCCAGCGAGGGCCAGGTGTGCAGTTCACTGGCACAGCTACAACTCGAAGCTGTATCCCTGTACTCTATAAGCAAAGCACCCCCTGCCTTGTGGTTGGGATGCACTTTGTGTATGAATGTGCGTATTTGTGTGTATATGTGTGTGTACATACAACCATGTGTGTGCATGTGAGGTATGTTCTTTGCCTTTCATTACCCTGGTTTCAAGGTCAGACTGAAATCTACCAGGAGAGACAAAGGCGCTAAGCCTTGAGCACTCTCTTGTCCTTTGCACAGAGGCCATAGGGGCATGACCCTTCCCCCTGCACAAACGGCTGTTTCCAAGGGAACTACACAAGATGCCAGCTTGACAACAAGTAACATTCACACCAAGAGGGACGCTGGCCTGGTCCCCACCCCTCTCATATCCTTCTAGTGCCAGGGACAAAACACAAAGAGACCCCTTGCCTGTTCATAGCATCGGAAGATGACCAAGATAGAACTTCCCTTATAGTTTCCTACCAGAGGGAGAGAAAAAACCTGGAGAGGAAAGGGTGTCAATACTAGAAGCCCTTCTGCTCTCCCTGCAAGGGAACAAACATAGTTATCCCTGTTGTTAGCGCTGGGCAGTGTGGGCAAAAGAACAACTCCCTGGAGAGGAGACCATCCCTGTTGTAAGGGAAGAGACAGAGCTGCTGTGCAAAAGACGCCCATGGAGAGATTTTTCGTCCTGTTACACTGGCCATTGTGTGGGCACAAGGTCTGGGGAGCCCACGTGGTCCACATGAGAGAGCCCAGGATGGTTTTTCCATGTGTGAAAGAGAATCCGAACATTTTGTGACATTTCTGTGCCCCTGGTTAGTGTAGGTTGAACAGCCAGGGCCCTCCCTCTTTTCATCAGCCGAGGTGAGCAGGCCTTGTCCCCCGAAGCACCAGAGCACAATGCCTACAGGCCACCTTACATTTAGGGGTTCACAAGGACATCTAAATGTCAACATATTTTGAAATCAAAAGAAAAACCTAAATATATTAACAAATGCAATGCACCTTGGGCTATCTTCACCTTTATGGTAAAATGCCATTTGTCATTCTCTCTTTCTTTTTTTTTTTCTTTTTTAGTTTTTGGTTTTTTGGGTTTTTTGATACTAGGGGTTGAATCCAGAGCCTTCTTCCTTAGTTCTGGCCCTAGCCCTTTTTTTATTTTGAGACAGGATCTTGCTAAATTGCCCAAGCTGAACTTGAACTTGCAATCCACCCATCTTCGTGGTGCTGGGACTGCGGCCCTCCTCTCCACACCTAGCTTCTGATACTTGTGGGAAAAGCAACCCAAGAATGAGAAAGTGCCTCCGCTTCTGAAGTCCTGACCCAGGCCCATCAGACAAGGGAAGATAACAGATCAAGTCCTTCGTGGCAGGGACACAGGAAACGGAAACACCAGTCCTTTCCTGACAAGCTGGGTGAGCTGGGCGTCAGGCTGACCCCAGCAGCCCAGCCTCCTGGCAGTGACCCAGGACAGTGACTCTATCTTTCAGGCCCTCTAGCAAGTGCAGGCAATGACGCCCTGCTTTGCAGGCACAAGGCTGGGGTCAGACAATGAGCCTCAGTCCCGGCCTGGGACTTGGCACTTTGAAAGCAGGCCATTCATGGTGACCAAGAAGCACGACAAGCCTGTGGTAGGTGGAGACACAGTGCCAAGCCCTGTCTTCCAAAGGGATTGAGCCGGGGAAGTCTTTACACGCGGAAGGAGAGGCCCAGGACATCCCACCACCGCGTGCAGGCTCAAGGAGATCCAGGCACGTGAACGGTGCTGCCAGGACCTCACCAGGCATCCCGGGCCCCTCCCCTCACTGCTGGCTGCTGCTGGGACATGGGCCGGTCCAGCAGCGGCGGAGTCTGGAAGCGGCTCCTTGGTAATCTCTACATAACCTTTGCGACGCGCCTGCATATTTCACCCTTCCAGGCGAGCACTCCCATTTTTTTTGTCATTCCAATTTCATTTCCCGGGCTGTGTGGACTGCGGGCTCAGCAGTCGCTCCGGTCTGAAGTGACTCCTGGGACCTCCTCACTGTTCTATATGCAAATGGCCTTGCACCTGGGCAGCCGAGCGGGCGCGCAGACAGTTTAGTTATGCAAATCTGACTGATCGAGAGCATATTGCAGGAAGGCGCACGGCCCGGGACACTGGCAGCTATATTTCACTGGCTAAATTCCTGAAGAAAGGGAGAGAAATTAAATGCCAGGCATTTGATGCATATTTCCTTTCTTCCCCTGTAGTGCAATAGTGGTTTGTTTCCGAATGTGTTCAGCGCTCAGGTTAGATGCTGCTAATGCAATTTTTGCACGCGGGGTGTGTTATTGCTGAATTAACAGAAGGCTTGTTTTCAGTGTAAAAAGCCAGTTGCTGTGATGTCACGAGCACAATAGGTCTGTCAGTTGATTTGAAATAATTCCCCAGGCAAACGCAGTAAAGGCAGTGTTAAAAAATAATTAGGTCCTTCGGCCTCAGAACGCTCCCTGCAAGTGTAGGCAGCAGCGTAAGTTACTCGACTTCATTCTCTTCCACGACAAAAGGTAAAGTAAACCGCAGGGACGCTGATTACACATTGTCATCCTGTGTGGGAAGCATCTGTCTATTTCCCAAACACAAGCTTTCAAGAGGGGAGATGGAGCAGTCGAGGCAGCCACTGCCTTGGAGAAAATACATTTTTAAAAAGAAGCTCAAATCTACTTGACTCTGCTTAAAATAATAAATCCCACCCCAGGTGTGTGGCGCTCACGGATGCTGACGTCCAGCAATCCAGAGGCACAGGCAGCCCGGTCATGGAACTTCTCCTTTATTGATTTATAATCACAGATAAATAAGACACATTATACAGCAGGCTGTGGCTGCTGTTGGGGAAAAAAAGAAGATATTTTAGCCAATGCATTTCTCTGCCATCGCACCACCACCCATGGATCAAGATTAAAAATAAATCAAAGTGACCAGGGAAGGTGACACAAGGGTGGAAGGAAGAAGGAAGGGGTACACTGTGGTTAGAGTTTGAGCCGTCAGAACCAAGGCTACCAACAGGCAGGTGTTAAAACCATAAAAGAAGAGATTGTGGATCGAGCCACTTGGGCAGGAGTCACTCTGATTGCTGCATGACCAAGTTACCACATCCGAGTAGACTCGTACCATCACTGATGGCATTAGTGACATGGACTGGGATGAAATTAACATGCACGCGGGCAGTCCCAGGAGCCGCACACGACATCCCCCTCAAAATGCCAGTCTGGCTGCAGAGGAAAGGGAAGGAGTGAGGCTGACCCCTCCGAGGGCCCCAGCACGAATCCTTTGTTCACTCCCATTTCTGCCTGCCCACTGCCTGCCCCGAGCTCACACACACAGGTGTATACCCACAGACACAAGGGTGAGCATTCGTGGACACATGCACACTCAATGGCATACATGCAAATGCGTCTTCACATGTATATACACACGTGCACAGAAACACACAGGCACATACACACACACACACACACACACACACACACACACACACACACACACGTACCTTTCCTTAACATGGCCATCTGACAGACAAAGCCCAGCCAGAGGGTCAGAAACGAAGATCCTAGCAAAGGTCAAGTTTAATCTCTCCTCACGATGCCCAGTACACCCCTCCCGACGCTACCTAACAAAAGGCCTCAGCACTTTGACTGACAGAATTCTTAATTGTATCCACTCATTCATGACAATTTGATTAAAATATTACGCCAAAGTCTCACCCCCTGTTTGCTTCGATCCTCCAAATCTAATTTTGAATTTTCAGAAAGGAGATTACCTCCACAAGCATGACTGCGATGCTATTAACTTCTACTTAATCTTTATTACTGATGTGAATTTAACATATGTACCGCTTCGCTCTGCTCCTGTTGTTTGCGTCGCGAAGTAACGTCTAGGCAATATACAAGCGTGGGCATCAATTTCCACTCTGCTGTTCTGTCGGAGTCCAGCTCGTGCGTGTCCGTGGAGAAGGACAGGCTGTGCCAGCCCCGATGGGACACACACCTGCCACGCCGGCTGCACCCACAGGAGCCACCTTTGGAACTCAAGCTGGTGCGGACTGGGATTCGGGGCGAGGCCCCTCCGTGGGGCTGTCACCGTCCACGTGGCCCTGTGGCAGAGCCCGCCTGGACCAGGGTACAGCGGCACAAGAGTCAAAAGGTGGCCGCGGGGCGTGGTGTTTTAAAGCATTCTCTTTCCTTCATGGCCTCATCTTTGTTCCTGGTTTCTCTTCCTTCTTACGCAGGGTCCGTGGGGCTGCGTCAGCGTGGGCTGGGTCCAGAGTCCTAGTTCCTCAAGGCTTGGTGGCAACTGCTTCAGGCACAGGAGCCAAAGTCACAGGAGGCGAAGGAAGGTCCTGCCCCTGTGCCTCCTGCTTGCTGTTTAGGGAGCCAATTTTGTCCCCATTCCAAGTTCCGATGTTGAACCCCAGTAACTCAGAATGTGACCGTATTGGAACACAGAGTCTTTACAGGGACGGTTAAGATGAGGTTGTTACGGTGAGTATTAATCCAGTGGGGCTGGTGTTCTCACGAAAGGGGAAATTGGGACAGGCGCGTGCGCGCATGCGCACCCCCCCTTCCCTCCCCCACCCCATGCATGCGCAGGAGGCCACAGGTAGACGAGCTCTCTGCCATAAGCCAGGAGCTCCAGAATGCTCGGAGCTGACCCCTGCCCAGTGCCCGCAGAGGAAGTCTGCCTTGGGCATGCACATACCTTGATCTTGTCCCTCTGGTGCCCAGAACTGGAACCACAAATTTTCATCCTGGAAGCCGCTCTGTGTGGCTACTTTGCCTGCGACAGCCAAAGAGAAATCTGACACACTGCTCACCCCATGTTCTGAATCAGGGTTCAGAATTACTCGTGAAACTTTTTGGTTTTGGGTACCGGGGACTGAACCCAGGGTCATTACACTGAGCTACATCCTGACTCATTTTTAATTTTTTTTTTTTTTAATTTTGAGGCAAATTCTCCTAAATTGCCAAGTTGCCCTGACTGGACTTCAACTTTCTGTCCTCCTGCCTCAGCCTCTCAGAGTGCTCGGATGACGGATGTGCTCCACTATGTTCAGCTAAAGTCTTTCACAAATAAATGTACATGTTCTGAATCTCTTAAATTAGAGACCCACCCAAGTGAGCACAGCGTCCAAATCCAATCGGGAGGCCTTGGCTGGGGAACTGGGTCTGAAGCCCCCCTCAGACCTGCCTCTGCCAGGTGGACACACAGGAAGCTGCTCATCTTCCTTCTACTGCGCTCCATCTTAGCCATAGTGGGCACACCTTGTCCTGCCTTTCACATTGGCTGCCCAAGTCAGCAAATGTCACTGAGAACACCAGGCATTCACTATTAATGTTCTTCTCATGGGAATCCCTGGACTGCACAGACCCCAGGGCTGCAGGAACAGGGCATGGGAGGGCTTGGGGCAACCTCGAGGTCACCCTCGGCCATAAGAATCTCACAGTGTGGGGACCAAACAGGGCCATGGGTGATTCAGCACACAGAGGAGCCACTGGGCTCAGCGGGCATCTGCAGGCCTGGGTCCCTTACAACCAAGAGAGAAGAAGAGATCTGTGGGATGAGGGCCAGGGGAGAGAGCTGAGACCAGCCAGGGACCGTGTGCAGAGCAGGGCAGGTGGGAGAGGAGGGGCAGAACCACTGTGTCCCGTAGAGATGAGAGTAGCTGAGCAGTGGGGCCAGAACCTGAGGTCTTGCCAGGTCTCAGCACCTAGAACAGCACCTGGCTTATAGTCAAGGTTCACAGCACCTGGCTTATAGTCAAGGTTCACAGCACTTGGCCCAAAACAGCCCACTCTGCCATAGGACCCTGAGTTGAGTGAGGAACAGATGGGCTGTACATGTAGGGGCTCAAGATCTGAGCAGAATGGTAGGAAAGAGACAAGAGCCACCTCAACTTGGAAAAAGGCAATGAGCATTGGGTTACTGTGGCTTCAGTCTCTGGCACACAGAAATTCAGACCACGTATTTGTTGATTTAAAAAATGCTTGCCCATTCCTAGGAGGACACTGAGATTTAGTCTGTAGTATTCCCTAACTGCATTACAGATCTTATAAAATAACAAGGGACTAACTACTCCCAATCTCCACTGTGCTGTAGAAGGGTAGTCCCTCAGTTGGATTCGTCCTCCTTCACAGTGTGTGGCTTTCACAATAAAAACTACATTTCCCAGCCTCCCCTGCAGTCTGGTGTGGTCATGTGACCAAGGAGGGGGCTACCCCATATGGCTTGTAGGTTCTTCCCATGGGAAGAGACAGTTCATCTCCCTTGTCTTGTAGGAAAGCTCCAGGAAGATGAAGGATTAAACCACAAGAGGGAAGAGTAACAGGTCGGTAGCTTGATCCCTGATAACATAGCCATGGCCCAGTGCCGGCCTGGTTTTCTCCAGCCTGGAAAGAGAAATACATCTTCTGACTGAGCAGACACAGGAGGCCTGTACTCACAAGAAATGAGCTGGTCCAGCTGCCACACTGTGGGGCAAAGCCATGGTTTACCGCCCCCCCAAGCCTGGCAGGTACATGGCAGTCCCCCCTTATCTGAAGGGTATTCAGGCTGAGGCTCCCACTACATCCTCATAATTACAAATAGTACCAGACTCTGGGGACAGGGATTTAGCTCAGTGGTTCCAGTGCCTGTCTTGCAAGCACAAGGATCTGGGTTCGATGCCCAGTAACCACATACTATACTGGGTGTGGAGACTCAGGTCCAGCAGCAACCAGTACCACATAGCACAGTGCCAGGCGTCGTGGCTTACACCTGTAACCCCAGCACTTGGGAGGCAGAGACAGGAGGATTGCTATGATATGAGTTTGAGGCTGAGCTCAGGGCCAGCCTGAACCACAAAGCAAAACCCTGTCTCAAAAAAACAAATAGTACCAGACTCTATATATATATCATGTTTTCCCTATATATACAGACCTATGATCAAGTTTACTTTATAAATTAGGCACAATAAAAAATTAACAGCAATAATAACAGGGCATTTAAGTAATATAATGTTATTTAAACTTATTAATTGTTTATTTCTGAAATTTTCCATTTTAAATACTGTTTTGTTTTGTTTGTTTGTTTGTTTTTCTGGTACCACAGATCAAAGTCAGGGCCTTGCACTTGCAAGGTAGGTGCTGGAAGTACTGTGCTAAATTCCAAGCCCAAATACTTTATTTTTCAAACCAAGCATAGTGGTACACACTTGTAATTCTAACACTCTGGGAGGCTGAAGCAGGAAGATAACAAGTTTGAGCTGAGTCTGAGCAATTTAGTGACTTAGCAAGACCCTATCTCAAAATTTAAAAAATAGCTGTGGATATAGCTCAGTGTGAAGGTCATGGATTTGATCCTCAGCTCTGGGGGAAAAGAATATTGTATTTTTAGTCCATGTTGTCAGCTGGTAACAACTGAAAGCACAGATAAGGGAGGACCCCTGCCCCCACTCAGAGAACATGTATGTGTCAGAGAGTTTAAATTAAGCTCTATACAGTAACAAATAGCCCCAAGTCTCGGCGAGTCATAATCACAGAGACTCATTCCAGGGTCCCAGCTGAAGCCACAGCACTGAGGACAAGTGGGGACAGGGAGGGACCCCAGGAAGTCACACGGCACTCCCATGTCACCCTCTCTGGACACTGCAGGCCCCAGGCCTGCACTTGACATCAATAGGAAGTGTGACCCTGTCGCAGGAGCAGGAGCACACTCCACCACAGCCTCCTTGATGCTCTCCAAGTGTGTCCCTGTCACTCACACTAGTGTGCAAGCCCAAGTGTGCAGCACCATTACCAGCCCCTGATTCCTACCAATCGCAGCTTCCTACAGATTAAAGGCAGGGTTTACCCAAGTGTTATGATTCCTTTTTAATTCTTCTGGCACATTATTTAGCAGGAAAGTGCAAGTGGCAGAATGGCATGCTTAGCATCAGGCTGTTTGCACTAAATTATAGGCACACAGGTACTTGGGAGGGGAAGGAAGGACAGCAAAACTTGGAGGGAGTTCTTCTTACTCATGTGCCTCTGAACTGAGGCTTCCATGGAAATTCTGCATACTTTAAGGGTCTTTCTGGACAAAGAGAGAAACCCTGAGCAGAGTTTTCTGATCATCCTTCCTCAAACTGGCAGCAGTCAAGCAAACTAAACCAGTGAACCCAGCTGTCGGTTCAAAATGGTGACAGGTTCTTTGCTACTGCTGGGAGGGTCATCCCCACCGCCTTGGTCTGAGAGGCTGTCGTCTGCATAGACAGCTGATAAGCAGCCATGATGATGAGCTGGTGCCAAGCTTCAGAGACCAACAGCCTCCACTTCCCCTCCCACCATGGAGCTCAGTGCAGCCAGGTCACCGGTCCGGTCCAGCAAAAGGGTGGGGACCCCGCACAACCAGCTTCCAGTCATCCCATGGATGCACCAGGCACTGGGAACCCTCAGAGAAGCCCCTGCACTAGCTGAGCACCCCAGGCCCACATCAAACACCACACAGAAGAGGAGAAAGCTTCCGAGGGAGCCCTGACCACATCTCCGGGGAGCCACAGCTCATGACACAGAATAGAACCACTGCTGACTCACGGGTCTGACACTAACCATATGCAGGCGTTTTGTCAGGCAATACTAGACACCTTGAAAGGACCCATGGTAGCCAGAAAGAGGATAACCCTGAATCCTGGCCCCATGTTTAAGGGACTTGGCATTTAGCTGGGAAGAATGGGCGTGGAGGACATTGATCGTGTTCTGGCTAGACCGTGGACACCTCAAGGACAGATGTCAAGGTCTGTTTGTTCACTTGTGTATCTCAAGTGTTGACAGCTCTTCCTGCCACCTCGTAAATGCTCAGTAGACACCAGTCACGTCTGCCTAAGGCCTGGAAGACTGGCTCTGCTAGCCTTGGAACCCAGCTCGACCCTGTCCTCTTCTGTCCCCTGCAAGGACATTTGAAGCAAATCATTTGGATAGTAGAGACTTGAACAATC
>PVIR01000148.1:0-46264 GCA_004026965.1 Petromus typicus
CAATCCTCCTGCCTCTGCCTCCCGAGTGCTGGGATTACAGGCGTGAGCCACCACGCCCGGCACTGTGGTCTGTGGTACTGGTTGCTGCTGGGTGTGGGTCTCCACACCCAGTATTGTTATGTGGTTACCGGGGAATCGAACCCGGGTCCTTGCGCTTGCGAGACAGGCGCCGGAACCACTGAGCTAACTCCCCGGCCCTCTTTGCCTCGGTTTTGAGATAGGGCCTCACTATGAACCCAGACTGGCCTTGAACTTGCAGTCTTCCTCCTCACCTCCCAAGAGGTATCATTATAGATGCGCAGCACCGTGCCTGGCTTTCTCTTTTTCTTATTTGAGTCCATATGACTGAACTGATGGGAGAGAGAAGGATAATAATATGACATCGCTGTCCTTATAAACCCAGCAATGGCAGCCCTAACTCCAAACCACTGTGGCAGTCCCCAAACCACATGATTTTTCTCATGACATCCAAATCCCTGGGATGTAAGGTGGCAGCTTTATAGAAGTTAAAATAAAAACGGGCAAGGTTGCCTTGAAATATCAGAGAGGCAACATACATGTCTACTGCCAGACTGCTTCTCTACAACCGCCCGACTCTGCTGTTTCCTGAGGGCGAATCATTCCAGCCCTCTCCGCCCCACTTGCTCTCCTGTCATGAGGATTTCATGAGTTACAAAATGCGAAGTGACGACAGTAGTGTCAGGCACAGAGTGGATGTCAGGAAACTCTTAGCTACTGATATTATCATTATTAGTCACTATCACTTGCATAATGCATCTGAGAAGCTCTTATTCCAAATATTTATGATAAATGAAAGAATGCAATTCCACTTGGAGGCCCAGACATCTGCCACTTATGCATCAAGAGGGCAGGTAGATCACTGGACCCTGAAAAGCATTTCAGAGCTAAAAGTGGGTGTTTGGAGAATGGACTCTTTGAGCATGATCCCTCAATAAGCAGACCTCTTCACTTCCACGGAGAAAAAGAATGACGGTTGCTTCCGAACTCTAAAAGAAAAGTTTATTTATAAAATACTAACAGCTTGACAGGACATGGGACTCCTCATGGTATATATTTCAAATCAATTTCTTTTTCTTTAACCTTTCATTTAAAAAATAAACCTGCTAACAAGCTATATGACATATATATATATATATATTTTTTTTTTCTTACAGATAGACACCTGCCATAATGAATACTTTCCCCATGGTTTCTCATTATATCTTTTAAATCAAAAAAATAAAGATTTGTATTGATTTTTGTTGGGGAGTCTGCAGGGGTGAGGAAAGGAAACGCATTTAAATGCTTTGGGTTATTCTTATGGAAACGGAGCAGAGAAGCAGTGCTCCCAAGGGTGCACCTGTGCTAGGGCGGTGGTGAGGGCAGCTGTCCCCAGACAGGGCCACACGGAGGCACTCAGGAGCTGGTGCAGCTGCTCCAGGGGTCCCCTTCCACCCTTTTCGGGGGCCCCTCCCCCTGTGTGGGCTCCCTGTGCTCGCTGGGCTGGGGAGGGAAGCCCCTGTCCAGAGCGGCTCACAGTGAGGCCCTGGCACCTTTAGAAGCGCTGCTCAGGAGGCCCGAGCAGCGACAGAAGGCCTCGAGATGCGTGTGCTGGACAGGGCAGCCCCGCTGTGGCCTTGCTCCCTCTGGCTCACGGCAGTGTCAGTTTGGGGTGGCAGTGGGGGACACAGGGAAGGCAGCTTGGGTCTGCAGACTTGTGAGAGCCCTAGGAGCAAGGCGCTTCTGGGACCCAGAGCAGCTTTTTGGTTTGTTGGCAGACTGGGCACAGAGCTCACATGAACCCAGGAGGCACAGTTAGGAGGGCAAAGAGCAGCCTGGTGTGCCACACGTGGGCTCCTGGGTACACCGCCAGATTTCCTTCGGGCAACGTGAGGCACCACCACAGGGGCCAGGTGTGTCTTGGTGGGAACCTGCTTCTGAGGCCTCCCTCAGGCAGGGTCTAGACAGCACGGAAACCAAAGGCCAGGAAGACTCCCGAGGGCACCCTTCTACTGCATCCAGGTGTCTAGGAGGAGGTGTCAGGAGCCCCCACTGCCCCAGAAGACATGTAAACAGGGGCAAAAAGATGTCTTCTTCAAAAAACCCCTAGAGTTCCACAGCTAGAGACACACCTGGGCCCACAGATGTGGCTGGGGCGGTGGAGGGAATACTTTGGGTGAGTATGTGTTGACCGATGGAGGACTTTTACCATGAGCCGTGCTGACTTCCTGGGCTCGTCTAGAAGTTATGGTGTGTAGGGTCCTCACTTTCTGGGTCACAGATCTCTAATACACCTCAAGTGCATGTGCCTACCCAGGGGGTGGGATACAGGTCAGGGAGTCAGAATGGCCTGCAAGAGCCCCCTTGCTAATACACAACAAGTGGGTTGTGTTCTGTACCTCTGTGTGTGTGCATGAGTACAGGTGTGCATGGCACTATCACTTATGTGCGTGGGGGTGTCAGCACAGGTGCAGATGAGCAACGTGGGAAGGGGATGGAGGCGGTGCAGTGCCCCAGTGACTCATTAAAGGCAAAGGAAGACCAGCATCATGTGCAGTATGTACACACGCACGCAATGTTTCTACTCACCCCTGCTTCCTCCCCCAAACTCTCTCACTGGGCTGGGCTAGACTAATCCCCTAGTGCAAACTGGGAACTTCCTTAAATGGTTAAACACACCACAGAGAAGAAAAAAAGATGAAGTTGTTACAAAAAAAAAAAAAAAAAGGATGAGCAGAAAAGAAAGTGCAGCAGGGAGATTCCAAGCGGGGCTGCAGATGTGCTGCCGCAGAGATGCCAGATGCCACAGCTGGTGGGGCCACAGCAGCTTCTGACAAATCTCCAAGGCCCTGAGCACCTGACTCTCCGGAGGGGTGAAGCTGCGCAGCCTCTTGTCCTGCTTTGGGGAATGACTGGACTTCCCTGCCGGTCCTTCAGAGAAGTCACTGTCTGCAGTCAGCAGCAGGGTCACGTCTCCCCATTCACATTTTCCTGGGGACAGGTGGGTTGGGGGAGCCCACGCAGCCTGGGCGATCAGGGCCCTCTCCTGGGCCTGGCCTTGACTTCCTGCCCCAGGTGTCATCAGCCCGGTGACTAATTTGGGGCTGGTAGGCAGAGAGAAGGCTCTTTCCTTGGCCTGTCTGCATACTCCTGACTTGGGTCTCCCCTGGCTCTCCCCTCCTCCAGGTAGGGCTGCCGGGCTGCCTGTGTTGGGCACTGCCAGGAAAACTTTCTCACTAGGAGGCTCTGGTAGAATTAAGCAGACCCAGCTGAGAGGCAGCCATCTGTCCATCCCCAGCAGCACGGGCCTTAGGCCAGCTTCACAGGGCTCGCTGGAGTCTCCAGGGCCTCAGACAGCCAGAGAATCTGACCGAAAGGCCCCTCCCTAACCCTTGCATTGGAGGCTCAACTGATGGGAAGATCAGACCACCAGAAGTGGCTTTTTAAAGAACATTCCTTGGAGTAGATTGTGTGTGTATAAGAACTTAACTTCCGGTGAACTTTTCCTGTCCCCAGGTCCCAGAGGATCCACCCCTCCTGCCCCTGGAGCTTCTGATCGGCCCCTCCATGCTCCAAGCTGAGCTCAGCCTGGAAGATGTCACGGGGGTTGGGGTGTCCTTTAGCTCTGTAAACTCAATTCCAGTCAGACCAGGAAAATTGAGGCTGCTCTGGCCTTTTGTGCAGGGACTAGGCCACCACAGCAGGCTCCTGTGTGCTGTGCTTAAGAGGCTCTGGATGGACAGACAGAAGGACAGACCTGAAAGCCATGTGCCCATTTCCTCGAAGTGGATATGTGCACATACGCTGGAGAGCTTGATGTCTGGGCAGGGGGGGAGAGTGGTGGGTGCCCCAATAGTGCTCCTCACTCGCCGTGCTCTCCAATCTAGCCACGCTGAATTTCCTTTTATGGCATTCTCATTTCCCTCCTTTACCTGGACCGGGAAAAGGAGTAGTCAGAGTTCTGTACTTCCATTCCCGACTTCCTGCAGAGCCTTTAACACTGGTCCTCCCCCAGGCTGGAGCCAGGCAGCCCTCCACTTTCATTCCCAGAACACACCCCACTTCGGTGCTCCAGAGCTGAACCCAAGCAGAGGGAGGCAGGGTTTGGCCCGCGTGGCCGCGGGAGGACTTGCCTTGGTCCTTGGAGTAGCAATTTTTAAAATATGCAGGAGCAAGGAAGTTGCTACCCAGCTTCTCACCCTTTAGTAGCTTTTCCTTTTCCTAAATAAACCAGATGCTTGGTGGAGAATTTGAGCACGGAAGGCGAGCGGTGGGGGCTGACGAGTTGGGAACGGGGCTGGGAGAGGCCATAGGATGCCTGCTAGGAGACTGGGCAAGAGAGAAGGCTCCTTCGCTTGCCTCTGGGGACACTCATCCTTTTTGCAAGAGAATAGCTGAGTGGCCAGGGATCCAGCACATGGGAAGGGGCTGTCGGCTAGAGGTCCAGACAACATCTCCAAACCGAGGCTGCCCTTGCCTCCCAGCCCTCCCTCCGCCTTCTCTTCTTCCTTCTCTCCAAGGACTCAACACACTGAGCTATTTGCCATTTCAGTGGACCCACAATCTCAAGGCTGACCCACTGCTGGCCACTCATGTCCTCTTGTGTTTTCTTCTTCCTCTTTCTTAGTGCCAGCTTTACTGGCCCTGGAATCTCTGGAAAAATAAACTCAGGAGGTGAAAAGTTGACTTCGTTTCTCAGTGCTTTTGTTTTCTGGCAGGCGGGGAGGAAGTGGCGAAGGAGGAGTTTGGTGTCGTGTTTTCCTTCTTTTTCCTCCTCTGACGTCAAACAAATGATGAAAATCCTGCTATAGGAGCCCGGGAGCCAGGGGCGAGGCTGCTGGGAGGACGGTAGAGGGTGCTTTGCTGACTTGGGGGGTTGGGAGGGTTTTGGGGCGTTGGAGTCCGGCTAGCCTTGGGCCGAAAGAGGCTCCCTTGCTGGGCGCTGCTGCTGTTGGCCACGGCGGTGTGGTCTGGCTCGCCAGAGTCGCTCTCTGTGTAGCTGTACGCCTGGGCCCGCGAGATGCCTTTTTGCTGGCGCCGCCAGGAGTTGTAGTAGGTGGGATCACTGATGTAGTGGTTGACAAAGGAGTGGGCCTTCTGGGGGTTCTGGTCAACCTCATACTCACTGTCACTTCCCTGTGAAGAAAGAGAATCGGGGTGTCAGTGGCCTCGTGGGGATAGGTCTGTAAAGTCAGGGCTAGAAGATAGAGCACACTGGCTCCAAACTCTGCTCCTTCAAGTGGGCACATGTCGGCTTCCTCAGTGCTGAGTGGGCACAGGGCCCTTGAGCCCACTTCCGCCTCATTCAGAGTACAGCCTGGCTGTGAAAGGTCTACAGTGCCGGCTCAGAGCCAGTAGGTACAGAGTAATCCCAGTGGCAGTCCAAAAACTCTCAGTACTATCTTTCTCCATCACACGTGGGGATATATGACAAATTAGAGACTAACAGTATAATAAAACAGTACAATTACAATAATATACTGTACAGGAAGTTAAGTGACTCTGATCTCTATTTCTGGAATTTCTCATTGAATATTTTTGGACCATGATTAAATACAGGTAACTGAAGCCACAGAAAAGCGAAATCTCGGACAGGGGGTAATGGTACCTGATGTGACTGAAACCTGAATCTGATGTGACTTAAATTCTATCATTTTAAAGGGCACAGTTCAATGGCTTCCAGAATGTCTCAGTGTTGTACAATTATCATTTCTCTCTAGCTCAAAGCTCAAAACACTTTCATCACCCCACCCTCTGAACTTACAAAGCATTCTCTCCCCACTACCCTTCTCCCTCTGAAACCACAAATCTTTTCTGCTTTCAGGGATTTACCTATGTTGGCTATTTCGTAGGGGAGGAATTACATAATATGTCACCCGTGTCTGGCTTCTCTGACTTAACAGAGTGTTTTCTAGGGTCTTTAGGTACTTCCCTCGTTTGAGTCCAGCCTGTCTCCCTTTGTGACAGCGGACAAAGCCAGGACCAGCTGGGAGCTCTGGAAGCTCCAGGCAGTGGGAGACTTGGGTGCCTCTTATGAATGACCCAAAAGAAAAGCAAGACTCAGTGGTAAAAGATGCATGAAAAACACTGATGGAAGTTCCCGATTTTCAAGCGATAACAATTTTGATGGTTTTCTTTTTCTCAGAAATATGAAATATTAAATTATTCCTAAAATATTTTGATATTGTAGTGTCCTAGGAATATGCATCATTTTCCTTTTGGGAAGATCAGAAATGAGAGCCAATCTGGGTTGTAAAGTAAAATCTGAATTATGTAACCAAAAATATCACAACCCTCCCCCTAGCCCAAGCTCTCTCAGTCTGAGAACTGAGAGAACAGATGGGAATGCTCTGGAAAACTGCGGATGCCAGTGAACAGCGCGCTCATGAAACGCCACTCAGAGGGCCTCACCCAGGCGATTCCTGCCCTCTTCACCCCTGCCCAGCAGTGCACCTGCCTAGCGCACCTACTCTGTTAGATCAACCTACGCGAGACACAGTTGGTGAGAAAGGAAGCCAGGAAACTGAGTTAGCCCAACACAAAGGAGTCCGGGATGATGTGCAACCGTCCTGCTTCTAGGTATAGATTAGCCGTGGAAGGTGAAATGCCCAGCTTTTTCTCAGAACTCCGAGTCTTCTGCAGCTCCCAGACCCTCAAGAGACACAGTTACGCTGCATAGAATGGTAATGAGATGGATACTGCTCACTTTTGCACCACTAGTTTCACACCTCTGTGCTGGAGCTGCTGTTCTGTGATGGCTGGTTCTGAGCACTGATGCTGTGGGACTGCTACTGCTCAAGTACCAATACTACTTGAATATGACGTTACCCGAGTACTAATACTGCCTGAGCACTACTCCCACCTGAGTAATGAAGAGAACTCAAGCACAAAAGGGTGAGCGTTCTGCTCTGGGCAATAGTCTAGTTAGGCTTGACTCAGGTCTACATGATTGCCAAAGCCAGGCACGCTTGTAATGCTCACACCTCTGCCTGGAGGCCGTAAAGTGGGGATGACCGGTCCCCTTCCCCCTCCCAGAGGGGCTTAAATATCCCCCAGTCCATCTGCTGATTTATATTCCCTGGCCCATCCTCTCCTCCTTGTTCCTCCAACCCCCATCCCAACAGACCGTCCTCCAGACAGAGCCCACTGGCTATGACAATGGAAAGCCCCTCGGCCCTGTGCCCCAGGAGGCACAGAATTACAACACAGCCCCTTTCTTTGTCTACCGCCCAGCTGCCAGCCTGGGAAGACAAAAGGGACCCGAAGGTGGGAGGGTTCCATCTGCTGAGGAGGCGCCCTGTTCCTAGGGCTGAGGCCCAGCTGGTGGGAGGGTGCCTGGGCCAGGGCAGGTGCCCGCGGGGCCCAAGACTGTGGGGGCCGGGAGAGGGCATCGCATAGCTTTCCTCACAGTCAGCCCTCTCTACCTGCTACCTGGCTTGATTAGGGGCCAGGATCTTCTGCAGGCATCCAGCTGCCCAGACTCTGCCCTGGAGAAGAGGCCTGACACTGTGGGCTGCTGTGCCGTGCACAGGTCTGTGGGGTGAGAAATGACTGTGGCATGCCCACCGCTCTGGCCTCTGCCACTCTGTGCTGTGAAGGGTGGATTACCGCTCACAGGCGCAATGAGCCAGCATAGGCAAGAACGAGGCAGAGGGTGAGGCGGCTCCGGTGGGGGCAGGAGACCTGCAGACAGGCTCTGGGTGTCCCTGGCAGGGGCCAGAAGGGACAAGGAGCTGGGAGGTTGACTCAGTGCTCAGAATGCTGCAAAGGGGGAGAAGGGCCGCTCTACATCAAGTGTTGCTTTGGGCAGGGTGAAGCCTCTCTCCTCCTGCAGACCCTGGTCCCAAAGCCCAGTCATTCAAATCACTACATCCAGCAGCCACTGTCTGCTGCATGCTGTTGGGTGCCAGGTGCTCTGTGGGGCACCAGTGCTGATGGGGACGGAGTCAGAGAACAGGGCCCCTCGGGAGGGCCGGGCTGGGCTGGAGAGCTGGTGCGGCCCCTCCCCCAGCTCCATAATGGGGCTGAGGTGGGTGTCTGAACCAGGCAGGCCTCTGTCCCTGAACATCTGTTTCTTTTCAGAGAGGGGGTGGGGTGAGAAGAAAGAGTGAGGGGGAACCAGGGGCTCCTATTGCAGCTTTCAACTCTGAGAGCTCTGGGTAATTGAACGCAGCTTCCCAGGAACAGGCCCAGAACAAAGGGGGCCTTTCAGGGGTGTCCTAGCCAGGCCATCAAGTGACTGCTTCAGTTCCCGGGCCTCTTAACAGCTCCTCAAAGCCACTCAATCAGCAGTCACAGGGTCGGGGAGGGGTCGTGCAGACGCCAGGCCTGCAGGGGGCCGGGGGGAGGGGCCACGGAGAAAAGACAGAGACAGAAGAGAGGAACAAAGCCCAGGCCCCTTAGCTTCACATCTCCTGCAAAAGGCCGGGCCGGGCCGGTGAGGGGGCGGGTGGGGCGGCACAGCCTTGGCGACAGCACTGAGACCCTGGGCAGGACAGGCTCCATATCCAGCCGAATCTCAGGAAGTTTGGCAGGAATGTGCTATCGGAGGTGGAAGGGGGGGCATCCTGGGCAGGCCCATAAGAGACCCAAGCTGGAGGCCCTTCCCTCACGTGTGGTGCCAGGGTCTTTGCCCACATGGCTCTGCTCCTAAGGTACCCTAATCCTGGGCTCACCTTCCAAAGCGGCTGCAGCCTCTGGGGATGAGAGCTTCCTTGGATGCCTTTGCTGACAACCCCTAAAGGAACAATTTTGCCTGGGCTCCCTGTGCTTCAACGGATGGAAACCAGCCAGGAATGTTCCTTGTGAAATGTCAACTCAGACACAAGGTCACATGTGCCTCCTGTGACGTTACAACACCCCTCCACAGCTGGAGATGCCCATAGTCAAGGGCCTTGAAGGAGGACCCAGGGCAGGTTTGGAGATGGGCAAGACCTCTGTTCTATAATCCCCCTTGTGCCGGACAGCTGGGTCTACAATGAGCCCAGGCCATCTGATCTTCGACCAAAGGCACGCTGCTTGACTTCTCTGTACCTCAGTTTCTCTGTTTGTAAGGTGGACCTTATTCGCTCTCAAGGCAGGGTGGTTCGATATTAAATGGGAACACACAGAACTCGTGGCACAGGGCAGCTGTGCAGTGTGGGCTACTCCTCCCCAGCGCCCCAGGCTCTACCTGCCCCACCTTGTGCTTAGCACAGGCTGGGCTGCCAGGGTCCGTGTGGGTCAGGCCGAGGAAGAGAGAGACAGGGTCTCAGCGGAGCCTAATGGCTGGTGATCTAACCTGATCGACAGGAGGCAACTCAGATGCAAGATCAGAGATGCTCGGAGCAGAGAGGTGCTGCAGGCCCACACCCCACTGTTCCCTCTATGCCTGGCCGGCCCTACCAACGTCAAACCCATGCCACTTCCTCCAGGCAGTCCTCTTGTGCCTTGGGGTGGAGTTGTCTTTCCTCCAGGACTCCTCACAATTCCTCCCCTTCCCCGCAGCACAGGAAGCAGAAGGACCTTTGGGCACTACCCTCCTCCCAAAGCCAGTCACTGCGGCCCCAAGAGATTTTTCTGAGAAAGGAAACGTGCTGTTTTCACACACGAAGCCTTTCTAATAGGTCATCACGTGGTGGAATGAAGAGTCTGTTTTTCTCACTACCAGAGCCACCATGCCTGAGGCAGAGAGTTGTGGAGTAAGTGTACCAAGGTATGAATGCATGAGAGAGCAAGTGAAGGAATGAGTGGAAGAATGAATGAATGAATGAATGGGTTTCCCAGAGGGCATGGCCAGCACTTCCTTCTCCCAGGGTCCAGCTGAGCAGTAAGTTGAGCTGGTCCCCAGCAATCCTCAGGACCCGTCATGACTCACACTCGGTGCTCCACTCACTCAGGTGTGTAAAATACGGTCTCTCTCCCATGCACTTGCTTGCTACTTTTTCACATAGGCTCATTTCTCTCACAGTGAGCTCATCCATGGTCCTGCCAAGAACCGAGTATCAAGATTGGGGAAGGCATACCATGGGCTTGGCGCTCTTCTTCACTGAGATTTATTTGTGTGCTAAATATACATATTTTTTTTCCTACCAAACTTGGGCTGTTATTTTGAAAATGGAGTTGGAATGCTGCCATACTGCATTTTTAGAAGTCTCATCAAATAAGCCACCGGGCACTTATATCTCGTCTTTGGGAGTGCTTCTTTCTGCCTGCAGCCCCCTTTTCCTGCACCCCTCAAGGCACAGGTCTGTGTCCCTGGGAAAGGCAGCTCCTCACTCTTTGGCCTTTCACCCATGGCCCTGTTGTGTTTGTTTGCAAGTTAAATGGATGTTGTGTTTATTACCATATCGGGAAGGCGGCTGGGAAGATTTCCACCCGTTTTAGAGTGAGATTTGGGTGGTCTGACTTTGAATATAAACCAGGCAGCTCACGCCAAACTCATCCTCAGAAGGGCTGGGTATGCAGGGCTTCAAAGAGAGAGGCAGTTATTCTGCATAATCGCTGAAACTTCAGGCCGAACAGGACACATACAAGGGGTCTAGGGACACCAATAGCCACCACCGGCCAAGCGACAATCAAAGGGAGGATGTGCCACTCTCCAGACACAGGGGCCTGTGACAGGGCTGCTCATCAGTGTTTGGAGCTGGGGGAGGGAAGGGCCCAGGGCCCTGTCTCCCAGCCTGTCCCTTCTAGCTCAGGGCTTCTCCTGCATGGTAGGATGTGTCCCCATCACCGGTAGGTCCTAAGAGTGAGCTCAAGGCATGGACGTTGAGGTGGAGAGTGGCTCCATCATGGAGCACCTGCTTAGCAGGTGCGAGGACATGGGTCCCACCAGACCATCCCCAAAAGACAGACAGACAAAAAAGGAAATGCACGTGAGGAGGAGCAGGCATCACCTTCCCTCCCCGTGCATCTGTGGCAGAGCTTCCCCTTGGAGAGACGCGGACACCACGTCTCTCTGGCCGTCCAGGGCAGAAGAGCAGAGGGAAGCAGGCTGGTCAAGTCAAGGTCCTGTCTTCTCCATATCCCACAGCCACAGAGCCATGGAGCTATCTGCCTGGGGGACCCTCAGGGCTCAGGGCTCAGGATGGTGGCTATATACCACTAGGTATGCAAGCAATTTAACCTTCTTTATTTTGTAGTACTGGGGAATGAACCAGGACTTTGCACTGGGCTATATCCCCAACCCTATTTAGAGACAAGATCTCACGATGTCACTGAGTTGCCCAACTTGTGCTCTAAGTTGCTCTAACTTGTGATCTTCCTGCCTCAGCCTCCTGGAGGGCTGGACATGGGCCACTCCAGATGGCTCAATTTAACACTTTAACAATGAACATTGCAGGGAGCAGGCTAACCCATGTCTTCCTGTACTCATGTCTTCCTGGGCTTGGTGTCTTCTGGCCACCTCTGTCTCTGAGATATGGTGCTCGGGTGACAGTGTCTTGGAACCTGGATGTGTTATGGTGGCCTTGACGCCAGCTGCACAGTTCTCAAGAGCAAGGGCAGGGAGAACTGACCCAAACCATCCTGATGCCTCTTCCAGAGGCAGGGGTGAGGGAGCCAGCGCCACCTCATCTCCCTCAGTGTCTTCCTGCAAGCAGCCCTGCGCTATACAGTGCCACTGTCCCTTGTGAAGGAAAGCGCTGCCAGGGACCCTTCAGCCACTAGGGACAGAGGGAGAGTCTAGGTCCCAGCCACATGCTGCCTTTCAGATGAGCCTCCACCCAACATAGCAGCCCTCTGAGGAGAAGGATGGGTGTCAGGGCCAGCTGCTGGGGTCTTGCAAGGGTCTGGCCCTGAAAGCTGGGGGCTGGCATCTCAGGCTAGTACCTGCGGTTGTGGGTCCTGAGCTACCCCATATAACCTCTCCAAGCCTCAGTTTCCTCATCTGTACACATAGACGACACTAATCCCATCTCAGGATTGTCCCTGTAACTTCTGAAGTCTGAGGGACCCTGAGTGGATCAGTGCTGAGAGAAATGGCAAGGCCTATCGGTTGAGGGAGGCTGAAGAAGGAGCATCACGTGAGCTCAGGAGTAAAAGGGCAGCCCAAGAAACATAATGAGATCCGCCTCCAAGCAATAGTAACCACAGGATTATCTCTCCATCCTGGGAAAGTCAGACTTGGTCTTGAGTCTTGGTCAGCTTTATGGCCTTTCTTTCTTTCAATAACTACAGACAGAGGGTAGAGCCCAGGTCCCAGGTGCTGTTAAGAGTCTCCCCAGATCCTCCAAGAGTGTCTGATGGGCAATGTAGCCATAATCAAAACCCTCACTCACTCCTGCCTCCTCAGAACTCAGCTTTCACAGCAAATAAACTCAATCTGAATCTAGTGAGCCCCTGCTCGCATCCTGAACTGTCTCCAGCTCTGTGGGCAGGCTTCCGAGCCTGGTCCGGTCAAGTGATCCTAAGAGGATGGGCATTCTGCTGTGACAACTGTCTTCCGGAGCCCAGAGCCTCCTCTCTCTAGGGTAGTCTTCCTGGGGGGGAGTGACTGGTGCCAGGTTGCTATGGAAACAGTGAGCAAGTGGTGGGCTTGCTGAGCTCACACCAGACCACGTGCTGAGCGGGAAGGTTCCAGATGCCAGGCACTCTCTGGGGATAACTTCTGAGCCGGAGGTCTTGAATGCAAGGACTCTTCTCCCAGCAACTTTTGTTAAGGGTGGGAAGCAGCCACATGACCTCCTGCAGGCTCCTCCACATTCATACAGAGAAAGTGACACAAGGCTCATGAGATAGCTGGGCAGTACCTTGTGCACACAGAGAGATGTTCCTGAAGGTCAGAGCCCAGCTCCTGAGGGTAGACTAATAATGTGCCTTGCAGAAGGTCCAGGGCCACCAGGTAGAACCATCCAAGAAATCTAGCCCCGAGCCTCAGCTCCACAGGTAAAGTCCTTTCTTCTATCTCAAATCCACAATAAGGGTCTAAAATCTAAAGGCTGGTTGCATCTTTGGTGACTTCAGGGGAAGGATTCAGGCCTCTAGGGACTACTTGGGTAAGTCCTCAGTATCTCAGCGTTAAATACTCAAAAAAGGCACTACATTCTGAGTTGTCCAAGCTCGGAGTAGCTTTGTTCCCCTCGGGCCCGAGTCAGCCAGGCAAAGCTGGGGTCTCTGTCCCTGCACTGGGATGTGGAGGCAGGGGAGTCTTCTCAGTGTTGCAGGGCCCATCAGTGACCCACAGCTGAACCCAACAGCAGTGTGAGGCCCTGGTCCATGGCTGCAACTGGATCCCAGGCTGCCTGGCACCTCCCACCCGGCCTAGAGCCCTGCTCCTGGCTGGCACCTCTTCTTTCTCTTCTTCTCCCAGGACTGGGCAGAAAGGTCCAGGCATGAGATGCAGTGGCCTTTCATGCCTCCTTCTTGGGAACCATGAGGCTTGGATAGTCTGAAAGGGGCTGGGAGGCTGAAACCTCATAGGGCTGGAATGTCCTCAGCCCCAGGCCCCGCAGCCTGTGTGCTGCCACTGCCTGACTTGGTGGCAGCTCTAAACCTCCATCTTCCAGAGGTCCTGTCCCCTCTTCACAGAAAAGACGATATTTCTTTTTCTTTTCTTTTCTTTTTTTTGAGACAGGGACTTGCTTTTGCAGTTCAGGCTGGCCCTGAGCTCAGCCATGAACTCACAGCAATCCTCCTACCTCTGAAGTGCTGGGATTACAGGTGTGAGCCACCATGCCTGGCATTGTGATATGTGGTACTGATTGCTGGTGGGCATGAGTCTGCATGCCCAGGATTGTGCTATGTGGTTACCAGGGATCGAACCTGGGTCCTTGCACTGGCAAGGCAGGTGCTGGAACCCCGGAGCTAATTCTCCAGCCCCAAAGCCGATATTTCTGCAAGAGCTCTTGTATGCCGAGCCTCAGTGAGTTCTCCCCACAGCTCTATGAAAGAGCCTGTGACCACCTACCTGTGCCACAGAAAGGTGGGGAAACTGAGGCTCAGAGAAGTTCTCTCATGTACACAGGAGGTCCCATCTTGGAGGCAGCAGAGCTGGTACCCAAACTCAAATCCAAATTCATAAGGGGTCATGGCCTTCTGAGTCCGCCCTGCTTCCCCTGCTCAGCGCCTTGCCTCTGAGCCTGAGCAGTGTGGGCCTCTCTCTCTGCTTGCCTTCAGTGTGCTCCTTTGCCAGCCAAGGCCCCTGAGAAACCAGGCAGGGAGCGACTCTGGCAGCTGGCCCCTAAGTGACTTCCAGATAGTCTCTTGGGTTCCCTTACTCTCCAAATAGGGAAAGGTAGAAGGAAGAAGAAAGGTAGGCGGGAAGCCGGGCAGAAGGAAGGCAGGCCATGCGCTGGGGCCCTGGTAAGCTGTCTCCCTCTGTTGTCTGCTCTGCAGGGGCTGCTCCCCTGCCCTGTCCGGGCCCACTTGCCCCTCACCTGAGAGTCTGAGATTTCCGAGGGCTTTTCAGTCAGACTGCTGCTCTCAGCCGGGATGAGGTCATTGTACTTGGTGACATCCTCATCAGAGTAGTGGAGACTTCCAGGGCTGGGCCGTGGTGGAGACCTGCAGAGAGTGGACCGGTGGGGCTGAGATGACCTCCCATGAGGCTGCCTCCCAGCCAGGGAGAGGACAACGAGGCTGGAGGAGCACAGGGCACAGGGCCTCTATTGAGGTTCCTTCTGATTCCTGTGCCACATTCCACAGGCCCAGGGCTGCGGAAGGCCATGACTGTGGCCATTTTAAGCTCTGGTGTTAGGCTAGTTTGGCTGAGGAAGATTTCTGTGCATCACAGGGATGGAGGGGCTATGTACGTGGCCCCCAGTGTGTATATACCATGGGCTGGAAAAGCAGGGAGGAGGGCCAGGAGAAGGTGAGGCCTGCAGTGAAACGTCCCCTTGTTCTGTGTGGCAGGCCTGGAGCCAGCCTGGCGGGCTGCTGCAGCCACGCGGGCCCTCTGGGCTGCCACCCCGCCTCCAACAGCTCTTTCTCTAGCAGGCTGGGTTTGGCGAGGGATCAGAGCCTCTAAACCCCTCCCCTCACCCTCCCTGTGAGCACACACGGAGTTTCCACCCTCCAAGACAGAGACAGAGCAGCTTTGTGAGCACTGAGAGAGGCTGGCTCCCCTTCTGGCCACCTCCGAAGGGCCTAGAATGTGAATAGGGCTGAGGGTGAGGCCAGAGCCCTTCTGGCTGCAGCCCCTAACCTCCCTTGAACTCCCAGGAGTGGAGGAAAGCTGTCACAACTGATCAATGGAGGGTCAGATGGGCCCCAGCACCGCCCCTACCTCTGCGGCCAGGAGGAGGGCAGCACAGGCGGGGCCGGGATTGGACAGAAACAGGAGCTGAGCAAACCACGTCAGCCTCCAGCTCTTCTTGCTGCGGCAGGTGGCAGGAGAATGTCCGCTAACAGGTATAGCAGGACCAGGGGAGGACGCTTCCCACGACCCCGGATGCGAGGGCACAAGCAGTCATGGCGGAGCTCCTGAGACCTCTCACTGAAGCACAGGTGCCCAGGTGCCTTGGATGGCCCCATCTCACCTCTGGGGCATGTGACCATCTGCAGACCTGACTGGAGCAGTTGGCTCACACAAATTTTTCAAGTCATTCGCATTCTGCTGCCACTGGCAGAGACCTTAGTATCCACCTCCCCGTGAATTTTCTGGGGTGCTCTGGGCCTGGTCAGGTGTGGGGGAGCCAGTGTGAGCCCCTGATTGTACTGCTTGGGCCCTGCTGGGTTTTTCTGAAGGTTGTTCCCAGTCCTAGAGCTCAAATGCTGCTCCAGGGACAGGGGATGCCACATGGGCCCTGCCTGCTTGGTGGTCCTCGATAGTCTCCTCCACAGCTGGCACTGCTGGACCCTGGGGCCTGGTTCTTAAGCCCCATCCTGTGGTTCTACTGGAAGGTTCCTACCTGGTGTACAGGCCGTTCTTCCGGCAGAAGGAATTCTTGACTGACAGCCTCCGGTTGTTGAGCTCCAAGGCTGGAAAACTGCTTTCATCCAAGCTCATCATCTCCCCGTGACCGAGGCCTCCAGACTTGGCATTGCTCCCTGGGGAAACCAACACCTTTCAGACCTTGAGGCCTCCTCGTCCCACCCTCTTCTCTCCCTTAGCCGGGCTGTCCCTGTTCCTTTTGTTAGAGCTGAGACTAAAACAAGACTGGGATCACGTGTAGGAACTCGATGCTGCCCCTGCTAGGCAGGTGCATGGCCAGGAGAGTGACCTGCCCAGCCTCCAACCTGGCCTGACGGACACACATGCAAGCCAAGCCCAGCCAGAGGGCCCGCAGCGGCTCGCTCACCTGAGTCTGTCTTCTTGGTGTACTTTTTGCTCTGGCCCCGGATGATGAGCACAAAGACCAGAAGCAGGATGAAGATGAGGCCCACAAGGGCAATGACCACCAGGAACCACCACTCCTCGTAGAAGGGGTTGGCTTTCTGGGCTGAACAGACGCAGAGGTTAGCGCCAGGGTGCTCAGTCCCTCCCACCTCCAAACCCATGCCAGCAGGCCCTACCCTTTGCTCATGCACTTTATGGTAGGCAGGGTCTGTGCCCTCTGAAAGATGTGAGACCTATACCAGTGTTAGGAGGATGGTTTCACCTCAAGTGCCAGTTCTGATCTGTTGGCAAAAAATTTCCAAGAGGACTCAATCTTTTTGTTTCGTTTGAGATAGGGTCTTTCTATGTAGTCCAGGATGGCCTTGGACCCACAGTGATCCTCCAGGCTTGATCTCCCAAGTGCTGGGACCATAGGCTTGTGCTATCACATCTAGCAGGGACTCTTTTTTTTTTGAGAAAGGGTCTCACTTTGTAGTTCAGGCTGGCCCTGAGCTCAGCCTCAAACTCATCACAACAATCTTCCTGCCTCTGCCTCCTGAGTGCTGGGATTACAGGCATGAGCCACCACACCTGGCACTGTGGTATGTGGTGCTGGTTGCTGCTGGGTGTCAGTCTCCACGCCCAATACTGTATGTGGTTGCCCGGGAATCAAACCCAGGGCCTTGCGTTTGCAAGACAGGTGCCGGAACCACTGAGCTAACTCCTCAGCCCAGGGACTCTTTTTTGAGAAAGGTTCTGAGGTTGCTTCTGGATTTACTGAGAAAGAACCCTGGGATTGACTAGTTATGTCTGCCAGGGACACAGGGAATGCAGAGCAGCAGCATGCTAGCTACTTCCCTCCTCCTTGCCTAGAGAAGGTGGTTTCAATAACTAGACTCAAATTTGTGTAGGGGAGAGGTGCTTTATGTCCCCATGCATGCCTGTGAGAGCTTTCCCCAAGAGTCACTTTGCACTGATTTTTTTCTTCCATCATGACAGAAAGCAGCAGGGATTGAAAGGGCCAGCCCAGGAGGTCTTAGATGGCTCTGCCAGGGAAGAATCCCCTTCCCAAATAAGCCCTCAGTTCTAGCCTTTCTGTACCCACCAGAACTAACTACGCTGCTGCCAAGGAGGGGCTGGCACTTGGATTTTCAGTCTGTTAGACTATTCCTTTCTGGGCAAAGGAGCAGGTGTGCAGTTAGAGCGAGGAGACAGGGTCCCTGGTTCTCATCCGGCTAGGAGAAAATCTGAGTTGTATTTCTGCTTTGGGGGAAGGAGCCTGAGTATCAAGAGGAGGTGGTGATTAGAGCTGGGTTATGAGTATGGACACTAGAGTCCTTTGTGACTCTTAGACATGCTGAGGAGAGGAGAAAGGGGGTGAAGGTGGAAGTTAGCCACCCTGAGTGCTGTGTAGGTAGGGCTCAGAGGCCAGCCTCTTCCCAGAGGAAGCTGACCCTATTTGTTCGGGGGTCTTACAAGTTGGCACCTCTGAACCAGCTATGTAGGTTCACCATTCTGCCTCTACCTAGGCTGTTGGGGTCCCGAGAAAAAGACCCCAAAGCTCCAAGGCTCTTAGCTTCCCCTGGGCTCCAGAGCTGATGCAGGTCCTGGCCTAGAGCTCCCCGCTTTATGGAATGGACAGGACAGCCATTTTTGGGATCACCCCACTGTTCCTGTGCCCTGGTGACTCTGTCCCTACTACCCAGCATTTGTCACCAGGCTCTTCCATGGGGCTCCCTCACTCCTTACCCTACACGCCATACCTGGCACAGACTGGGAGGGACTGCTGGGGGTGCCAAAGCCGTAATCATTGACTGCGATGACTCGGAAGTCATAGCTCACGCCCGGCTTCAGGATGTCCATGCTGAAGGTGTAGGAGCTCACCTCCTTGGGGATGTCTTTGATGAGGATGTCCCAGAGCCCTTCGTCTGCAAAGGCATACAGGGGCAGTGGCAGTGAGGTGAAGGGAGCCCCAATCCCTCTGCTACTCAGCATTCAGCACTTAGGCTGAGCTTGTGGACCCACAGCTGCACCCAGTGACCAGGGAGTCTTGTGCCAGGTCCTCATTAGGGTCTAACATTCTTTTGAGCATCAGGCTCGTACCTATCTGCTTTCTTGCTTAATGTCTCTCTTCCTTTCTCTCCTGGTGGGCTGTGAAATCCTTCAAGGGATTCTGCCTACATTGTCTCTGCATAAATTAGCACTGAGCCCAGGCACCTTCTAAGCATTTGCTGAATGAGTGACTCAATGAAGGCCTTTCCTCCATTTTGCTACAGAGCGTTGTGCTAAGAAAATGCCTTGTGTCTTGAAATCTAAGTACTGGGTAGGGATCCACATTCCTCCCGTGGCTGTGAGAGCTTTCTCACCTTGGAGGAACTGTTGTGAAGGTCTGATGACCACATGGAAGGAACCCTAGTCTTTTATCACGTGTCCTGAATCCATCTGTTTTACTTCTCATATTGCAATGGTGAGGGGGAGATCTCTCGCTTCCATTTTACAGATGAAAAAGTCAAGACTCAAGGAGGGCTTAGCTTCTCTTTCCAAGGTCATGCTACCATGTAGTGCAGAGCTGTTGTTTCTGCCTGGAGTGCCCACTCTTGCCACTGAACTTCCTCTGGGTAACCAAGACAGTGCGGTCAGCAGTGGACTGTGTTTGCTGACAGGCACGGCTCATGGAGGGCCATGCTGCTGCTTTCCGGAACTGCAGCCTCCTACTTGCTGTTTATCCCCCTTGATCTACTGAACACAGAGACAAATGGGGAGCTGGGGCCGTGGGACCAGGCCAGAAGTCCCGGAAATGTCCTGCTGTGGCCCTGGCCTTGGGCCCTGGGAGCCAGCCCACGTGTAGGACCAGTTCCACGGGGCTCTGAATCCCCAGAGTGGATTCGGTGCTGGCTCTGCTGAGCCTAGTAGCTCTCTGGACTGTAGGAATCTGGCAATTTAACTTATTCTGCACAGCATGAAGCAAAACCATAGAAGGGAGCATTCAGCAGGGTTACTGTGATAAGGAGATGAGGGGTTTGTCAGCTCCCAAACAGGAACCCAGCCTCCACTATTTTATTTTTTTTTTTGTGGCACTGAGGGTCAAACTCAGGGCCTTGGCTTGTGAGGTGGGCATGGTGCCACCGAGCTAAATCCCTGGAACCACCACCATTGTAGAGGATGGCCACAGCACTCCCTACCATGCCCCTTCTCATGGCCTCTGGCCCTTCCTGGGTCCGGGGGCCCAGCTCCTGCCAGCTCTCTGCACAGCTCAGCCCAGACCCACTTCGTGCTGCCTGGCTCTCCTTGTGCACTTGGTCCTGGATTCCACCTGTCCGCAAACTGGGTCTCCAAACTTGGACATCAGAAGCTCCTGTGGGGCCTCCCAGCAAACACTGGAAAAGCCACAGGCCTGAGGCCAGGGCCAACATTCCACAGCCTGCCCATGTGTCCGGCCAACGTGGGTAGAAGAAAGAGGCACAGGCTTTGGTCGGGAGAAACATGCAGGGGTCTCCTGGCCAACTCAGCAGTTGGCATGGGAGGGCTGGGTAGGGACCATCTGGAGTGGGGATAGAGCCAGCACCATGGGCAGCACGGCGGAGCTGAGCTGCCAGAGGCATCAGCTCTTTGTAAACGTGGTTCTTAGCAGAAGACTCAGGCAATTGTGGCAGTTTCTAGGAGCGCCTAGAAACATCCACTCTTTGCTATTGGTGTGACTGGGTCCCAGCTACCTGAACTGTCTAAGCAGTTTGTCACAAGGATGTTTCAATATGCCCTGTCATGAGAATCAGCTACTGATATGCTTCACTACTTTTCATTCCGATTATTATTTGTTACGGGGGTCACAGTGGCCAAGTCTTGTTTCTCTTCTCTTAACTTTAATCACCTAATCACAGACCCATGGAATACAAAGAAGTAGCCCTTGGCTGACTCTGCACTTCTGATTAACTGAGAAACCTAGCAACAGCGGGTGGGGAGCTATGGCTCCTTCCAGTAAGCAGAGCCCAGGAAGCAGGTGTCGGGATGCCTGAAACAAGATCGAAGAGCAGCCCCCTCCGGCGACTTATCAGTCACTCATCTGCTGATGGCTTTGGTAGCTCTTGTGATTCAATTTCAGGCTTGACAGTAGAGGTTGGTACAATTACAAGAACAGTGAGCACTGCGAAGGCAGAGCCGGAGCCTTGAGAGGCGGCCGGGTCTCCTGCACTGTGTGGCACACGGTGCTGGGGTCGTACAGAGGACACGGGTGTCTAACCAGCACGGGCCAAGCCTCTCCTTTCGGCTTTCCAAAGATCTTCCACCTCAGCTGGGGCTGAGTCGCTCTGTTTCCTCGGGGCCTGGAGTCCAGCTCAGAGGTCACCCCCTGTTTCCCACTCCCTAACAGGGCCACCTCTAGCACCAGCTTAGCGGCAGAGTCCCTTCTTACAAGCCCTGATTGCGGAGACTCAGGAGGGGCAGGGTCGCACCTGAAGGCCGGGCCTCTATGACGTAGCGGGTGATGGGCCCTTTGCCGGGGTCTCCGCTGGACCAGTGGATGGCGATAGCAGAGCTGTACCGCACGATGATCGGCACTCCTGGTGGTCCCGGTGCACCTGCAAACACCACACATGGTGGGCCAGGGGTGAAAGAAGCCAGCATGGCCCCAGCCTGCCAACTGGTGCCCTTGGACAGGGACTAGTGACCAAACCAATTCCAGTCAAAGAGCTTCCAGGACCCCTGCCAGTGCTGGGGTCTGTCTAAGAAGCCTGAAAGGTCCGCAGCATCTCCTTCTCCAGCACGTGATAGTCACAGACAGGAATGACCTCTCTACCTCCTGCTGGAAGTCTCCCCGCCCTGACTCTACTTGGTGCTTGGTTAGAGGAGAGAGAGGAGGCTCCAGGAAGCCTTGGTGGGGAGAGAAGGAAGGAGGGGGATGGCAAAGGGGGAGGGGGGAAGGGGAAGGGAGAGGAGGAAGGAAAGGGAAGGAAGGAGGGAGGGGGAGGGGTGGGGAGAGAGAAGGGAGGAGGAAGGAGAGAGAAGGGAGGAGGGAGGGGGAGGATGGGGGGAGGGGGAGGGGAACTGGCTGCTTGCTGGATCTCCCATGTCCAGCTAGCGTCCCGAGATGTTGGCCAGGCAGGGAGTCAGAATAGAAGACAGAAGCCTGCTTCTATAGACAGGGCAGTGAGTCAGGTATCTGTCTCCAGAGGGCCTGGGCACCTTCTCTGCCGAACACCCTGCCAGCCAGTGCAGGCTGTGCTGTGCTCTGGGCTCCTGCAGTCCCTGGGCCCCCACCCTGTGTACTACCTGCTGCTTCCCAAAGACGTGGGGCTCAAGCATCCCCAGGGCCCAGCATACAGTAGGTGCTTCCCGTGTACTTGTAGGACTAGGGACAAGTCAGTACACGAGTGAGCAGCTGGTCCCTAGGGATGCCTGGCAGGAAGAGCTGGAAAGAGAATCTGTCATTGCACTGCAGCTCCTTTGGGACCCTGGAGAGCTGGCCAGCTGGGACAGGAGGGCCGGGATGCGTCACACAGCGGCACCCGGCACCCGGGACCCGGGCCTGACCCTACGACCCTGTGTCCTTGAAGCTCTTTCTTGCCTTCCCTCCTCCCCCAAGGAGTATTCTGCCTGCGACCCCAGGCGGGGGGCCCATGGCCTGAAAGAGGCAGTCAGCACCAGGTTGCTGATCTGCACGGGCCAGTGCTCAGGGCGGAGGGAGGGGCTCGGCAGCCACCTGTTCAGAGGGCCGGGAAGCCTGACTTCCTATCCTCCCTGCAGGCCCTTTCTCGCCCACACTTGCTTTCTCAGCGCCCCGCAATCTCCTCCGCTTCCTGGCCTCCCTCAGCCAGGGACCCTCTAAGCTTTAGGTGGAACAGTGTGTCCTCCAGCCTGCCCTCTCCTGTCCCCAAGCCTCCCCACGGCCTCCTTGGCCTGCCAGTTCTCTTCCTGCTTTTGTTTCCCAGGAAGGCTCAGGTGAGAGGTGGCGGGCAGGGGCCGGGTAGGTGAGAGGCAGCTGAGGCAGCTCCTGCCGCTGTCTTTGTGTCCTGCGTCTCTTCTCAGGGAGGCTGGGATGAGGTGACAGTCTTCGTAGAATAAAAGTGGGGGAAAGAAACTGTCCAGAAAGGGAAAGCGAGTGGTAGGCACCTCAGACCCACTGGCAGGAGGGAGGCCAGGAGTCTACTGTCCTCTAGGCCCCTCCCCTGCCAGCACCCAGGCTCCTGCGGACAGGAGCCTTTGTCCATTCTGGGTGTCTCTGTGGCAGGTGGAGAGGGAAGTGACCTTGTGGGGGACTTTTGAGATGGGCTGTGCACTCTTTCCTGGGAAATGCCTCTGTGTCTGGGATGGCACAGCCTGTGCCTGTGACAAGGACTTGGAGGCTCAACTCTGACTATCAGTGCGGTGGGGGGGAGGCACGTGGGAGGTGCAGGCGTGGGGAGAATCACGAGGGCTTCAAAGGGAGGCACAGGCTGAGACAAGGAAATACAAAATGACACTCTGCCTGGAGGGGGACAGGAGTAGGCACCAGGGGTGGCGGAGGACCCTGGCTGTGACAAGGTTGCATTTGTCATCTAAGAGCTCTGCTAAAGCCTTTCTGAAGGTACCAGAGGGCAGTGTGGGGTGGGCCCGTCAACCCCAGCGAACCAGAGGCCCTGAATGCTCACCCAAGAGCCAAGGGAAACACTTCTGCACCCTGTTCTGAGATCCCAGGTGAAGGGTGGTTCTGGGGCACGGGGAGAAGGCTCTGGCCAGGAAGGAGTGGGGTTCCACTAGGCTGCACGCTTCCTGGATGGAGGCGATAGAAGCCGCCAGCACCCGTGCAGGGGGGAGGAAAGGAGCCGGCTGGGGCTGGGGTGGAGCATTTGTCTAGCACATGGACACCCTGGGCTCCAGCAGGCCAGGCAGTGCCAGAGCCTGAGTGGTGACAGGAAGGCTTGACCTTGGAACCTGAGGCTCCCACTGGCCATGTCCAGACTGGGGAGAAGGGCGAGAGCGCTGGGGATGGGAAGGTTGTCTACTGCGTCTCCAACGACTAGCACAGGTCTTCACGTTGAGGACCCCTCTGACACGCAAGGGCAGCAGTCCATGGCTCGCCTACCTTCTCCCGGGCCTGTGGTGACATTGGCTTCGATCTCTGGCCCGTAAGTGAAGGTCTTGGCTTTGATGCGGAACCTGTAGGTCATGCCCTCTGCCAGGTCCCTCACCTTCAGCCACAGGGGGCTGTTCCCCTTCACGTCCACTGTCACGATCTTGCTGACCCCTAGGGAAAAGCATAGTGAACAGGGGCTGAAAGGAGGGAGCAGGGTCTCTGAGGCCACGGGTGGGGGGGCATGGGTGAGGGGTGGCAGCAGTAGCCTGGGCACCTAGACATAGGCTGGGGTTTCCCCTCACTCCCATGCTGCTTTGCGGTTCTGCAAGGGATTCATAGGGAAGAGGGCTCTGTGGTTGAAGAAGTATGAAAAACACTGTGTCCTGTCTGTTTCCTGAAGGCCCACAGGGCCCTGTAACTCTGGAAGGAGAAGCACTCACCATCTGACTGCGCACAGCACTGTACCCTTATCCATTTCACCTGTCTCTGTTCCCTTGCATAATGCCCTGAAGTCAGAGAGCACTTCCTTAAAGGTGTCTCAGGATGGGCTAGAGGGGCACGGGTGACCAGCACCAGCTGTTACAGTGGGCCCAACCCTAACCCAGCCTCTGGGCTCCTCTTTCCTCTGCTCTCCGTGAGGGCTCAGCTCCCAGGCTGCCCACCACCTGTCTTTCCTGGGTTTTTAGGATAGAAATTAGAATGCCTCTATAACCCGAATTGTGGGAGCTAGAGGGCAGGACCCTGTGGCTTTCTGGAGGGCAGAGTAGGTGCTCTGAGCCTCACAGACCCAGTTTCTGGCCACCAGCCTCCCTAGGTTTTATTCCTTATAGCCCTGGGGTTGAGCCTCTGGGCTGAGCCTGCCATTAGTTGTTCTCCTACTGAGCAGGGATTAAGCCTGTTTCCAGCGGGATGTTGAGGTTTAAGTACACAGGGAGAGCTCTCAGAACAGGGCAGCTGGGTGTCACCTGAACGGGAGAATGAAGATGGAATGCTGGGAGCCAGGAGATGAAATGACTCTCTGGGACCGGAAGTCAGGACCTTTGGTGCCTGGTCCTTGACATTGCTGAGCAACTCTTAGCCATTATGGGCTCCCGTTTTCCCTACAGAAAAGGGGGAGCAGCTGGTCTGCACTCAGGGCTGAGGTGTGAGCTGGGGTAGACACCCTGCTGGCAAGATGGGTGCTCACTAGCTGGGTATTACAAGGAAGGTGGCAGTGTCTCAGGGCCTGGGCTGGGGAGCCGGGAGGCAAAGTGCTCACATCTCTCTGGTTGCAGACCACTGTGGCGGGAGCTCACCCAGGCCCTGCACCTGTCTTCATGCTATCTGTCCCATTCCTTATCCTGTACTTGACTGCATCTCTTCCTGGGCATCCTAACCCACAGATCCCTTTGCAGGACGGGCTGCTGGCGCTCAGGTGGCGGCAGGAAACACTAAGGGTCATTGTTCCCACTGCTGACCCAGAATTGCTGGCTGTGCGGATGTTCATTCCCAGGCTCTGCCCCTTGTTCTTGCCGGCCCCCGCTGTTAGGAGGGTAAGCAGAAGGAAGTGACCACAGATCCGGGCACCGGGGCACACTGGTAGGCCAGCCACACAACAACATCTGGCTGGAAGCAGACACAGGCAGTGAAAAGTCCAGCCTCTTCCTGGCCCTGAGTCCCTGGCACTCTTAAGATGACTGTTGTGACCAATTGGCAGGGATTTCTGGGCGCTGTGCTCACCCTGAGCTGGCTCACGTCACCCATGGGCATCCCTCTGCTGTCCACTGTTAGGGTCCGCATGGCCCTACTTGGCAACCTAGGATCAGGGCAGGGTCTAGCCAGGGCCTGGAGGGGACAGGGGCTGTGACAAGGGTCTGCAGATGACTTGAGGAGCAAGAGGCAGGGCCTCTTTGCAGGGCCATGATCTTGACTGAGGCTCATGGGTGGCAACGGGGGTACAGTGACCTCAGATTGTGTACCTCCAAGGCTTTGATCAGCTTCTCAGGAGCCCTAACTTCAAAGGACTAGCCTGGAGTAGGCCAATGACTGAAGTGTGGGTATGAGTCAGGGCTGCCCCTTCTCGGGGTCCCCAAGAGACCTGTCCACCTTGGAGCGATGTTTCAGTAAGATGTCCCCACTCCTGCTGACAAAGAACATAGTTCAAAACTCTCCACGTGGATGTTTGGAGACCTAGGTTGCCACTCCAACTTTGCCTTCACTTGGCTTTGTTTTGCCTTAGAAAAGCATCAGCCTTGGTCTGGACCTCAGATTCCCTGCCTGTAATAATAACACATGGAGACCCTCAGTGCCTCCAACCCATGTGCAGGGATGGCGATGGGGCCCTGGAAGAGAGCAGCCCCTGTAGGTGAGGGTTTGGGCAGTGCAGGGCTGGGGGGGGGGTGACACTCACCGTCCACCGGGGTGCAGGGCTCATACACCAGCCGGTAGCCCTCCAGGATGCCGTTGGGGAACTGTGGGGCTTCCCAGGACACATTCACTGAGGTCGTGGTCAGCTCACTGAACTTGACCAGGCGGGGTGCGCTGGGAGCTGCAGGGACAGCAAAATGTTTTTCTTTTCTCCTTCTGTGCTGCTTCAAAGCCTCAGGTTTGGCTCCAAGGAACTAACAGGGGCCCTTGAGTCTGGGCCCAGCCAAGGCTCAGGAAAGAAGGCTGGAGGGGTGCCAGAGGCCCTCGGAGCCCTTATCCACCTCCCCTGATGTCCTCAGCACTCAGCTCTGAGCCCTGGCTACCATCATGGCACAAGTCGCTAGACCCCATGGCACCAGGGGACAAGGCCCTTTCCTGGTGTGTGCAGTAGGGTTTTTCATCTGCTCCCTGGAGTAGAGGGTGGGGGGTCTCTGGAACTCAGATGCCAGCAGATAGGCCTATGGACATCTCCATGGCATGCCGCTGTCAGGAGGCCAGAGAAAGGGCTGTCAGGCTGTCCGTGGGAGAGAAGTCTCACTAGTGAAAACCCTGGGGTGACCCTGAAAGTGTGGGGGCAGTGGAGGACAGAGGAGCAGGCAGGAAGCATCCTGTCCACAGCCCCCGAGCTGGCCAGGAGATGGCCAGCTATTATCAGCCAGGCTCCGCCTCCCACCCAGCAGAGCTAATCTGGACCCATTTCCGGACCCTGTTCCAGGAGGCAGCGTCAGCGAGCAGACTTTGAAGGAGGGAGTGGAGCTCGGGGTCCCCTCTCTCCCTCCCCAGCTCGAGGGCTCAGGACAGAACACTCTGTCCTGTGCATCCCGACGCCGGAAGCTCCCAGGTTCCCAGGGGCTCATATCTGACGGGTGACATAGACAGAATGTGGTGACAGACAGACAGACTCATATTCACACGTGCAGGTCAGCTCAGCCTCCGCCAGACACACCCTGGGGACCAGGGGAAGGACAGGTTCCCTGGGGCCAGCGCTCGTTCCCAGGGAGGGCCACAATAAGAAGCAGGAACCTGGAGCCACCTGTGCCCACTAAGGGAAGCAGCAGGTAGGAAAAGGCCTCCTCTGGAGGGCCGGGCCAGGGGCTGGGCTCTTGTCCTCTGTACCCAGGAGACGCTGCTCCTGGGACCCCTCAGTGGCAGCACCCCACCGTGCTTGTGTCCCCTCTGTAAGAGTTTACCTGCACCCAACTCTGTATGCATCGCATCACCTTGGTTACCTACACTGTCTCATGCAGTGGAAATGTGGCTTAAATAGTTGCTATGCTGCCTCATTTAGAAAACAATGAAAAGAAAAATGTCTGTGCATGTCAGACATAGCTGCAATGTTTCTGGAATATTTTTGAGCCACAGTTGGTTGAATCTGCTGATACAGATACAGATGTAGATAGAAAGGGCCAACCTAGTCACATTGAGGGAGGGGGTGGGGGAGGAAAAAGGAGAGGGGGAGGGGGAGGGGAGAGAGGGGGAGGGGAGGGAGAGAACGCTCTTGCTTCCCTTGGAAATCTGGGTGCCAGCACCTGCTCTCCCACCTATAGGGGACTCTGCAGGGAGCAAGCTCCCCTAGGTGACCCTTGCTCATTCTGAAATGGGGCTGAGCAGGGGACCCAGCATGGTTCCGCCCAGCAGTGGCTCTCATGTGTTGCAGGGCTTGCTTTGCACCGGTTGGCAGAAGGTTGCCCTCTCCTCTGCCTTTTCCTGCTGGCCAGCCTTCTGCCTGGTCTCCCTGTCTGCATTTCTCAAAATACTTATTTTCCAAAACAAACTAGATCCTGATGCTCAATTCCTTAAACCTTGCAATGGCGTCCTGTGTCAATGACACTAATCCCAGTCCGCCAGACCTTGGCGACCTGAGCTTCACCCCGTTTTCTCTGAGTCCTTGGCTTTCTCTAGTTTCTCTAATCCCCCTCGCACCTGCTGCTCTCTGCCCCAAACCTGGGCCCTGCTCTCTCCTTGGAACTTCCTGTGCTGCGGGCCTGAAATCTCAGCCTTTGTGCAGACCTGTCCAAAGCCACGCACCCCCCAGGCCCTCCAGCCGCCACCCTCAGATCACTGGCCCTCAGAGTCACCGCAGCTAACAAGCATCTACAGGTTCACGATCTGCATCCTTCCCAAGGGGAGGGGACCACACTGGCCTCCCTCTCTGCTGTATCACTCTCATCAAGTACAGTAAATAATGGTAGAATGAGTAAAGGACTCTGGAGAGACAGCAGAAAGGAAGCAGAGGCGAGGCAGGCAGAGAGAGTGGTGGCCACCCCCAAGGCCGGCTGTCTGGTGAGCTCGGGGGTCTTTCTCACAGCCTATGGGGACAGCGCCCCCTTTCTGAGCTCTCAGGGGTAGCCCTTCTTTGTGGACCCCAGCGTCCACTCTGCCAGGTGTCTCACAGAGGCCGGGTACCAAGCCCAAGTGTATAGAGGGATAAATAGGTGCCTCCACAACCGCAGATGTCAGAGGGTCATCCCGCCCCCAGCGGACAGTTTCCCCTCCACACCTGCTTGCTGCGTCTGGCCTTGCACAGGGGTGCTCCGCGGCCCATCCCCAGCAGCATTGAAGGCCACCACGCTGACCATGTAGGCAGTGTAGCCAGTCAGGTTCTTGAGTTTCACACCGTTCTCTGCCAGGAAAAGCGTCTTCACTCGCTCGGTGAAGTTCTGCCGCTGGGCTTCCCAGAAATAAATCTGTGGCAGAGAGGATTATGGGATGAATACACGAGGCTTCTCTCCTGCCCTGCTTGACCCAGGGAACATTATAGAAGTATTTAGGAACTGTTCAGGAACCCTTCCAGAACCTTTCATAGCCAGCTCCAGCCTCTGAGACTGTAAAAGCCACAAAGACGCAGTGCCTGTGTCACGGTGCCCAGCACTGCCTTTGGGCTTTAGCATGGGCTCATCAGCTGGGGCACTGCGGGAATCTGAGCCAGGGGTAAGTGTAATAGCGGCTTTATGACACCTGCAAACTGGGACGGACAGTCTCAGCCCCAGACCTGTGCATCAGCTGCTGTAGGCTGACGAGACTTCCGGTTAAGTACGCTGCAGGCTGACGAGACTTCCGGTGAAGGACGTGCACACTGCAGCTGGTACAGCCCACTGCGACCAAGCCTAGCATGGTTTCTGGCTGCACCTTTTAACAACAGTGCGACACAGCCAGGTGACTTTCCTGAGCGACTGTGTTGTTGTGTACACAGTAGGTTAAGGGCCAAAGGGTGGAGGCCACAAGGACGGGAGAATATGACACCTGTCTTCCTGGCCCTTGGCTGGCTTCCGCAGGCACCTTTAGGCCAGGGAGGCAGCAAATGCTCCGCAGCGAATACAAATATTTCATGTCTAGCGGGGGTCAACACTTCTCATGATAACACATGGAAGATTCTTAACCTAGTCTAGGACTTGGAACCAAGGCCATCCTGAAAAATCAGTCCCAGAGCACCTGAAGGATTGCAGGTCATCTGGCGCCACCTGCTGGCCAGAGAGTTATCTGTAAATTTGGCTTTTCCGTTTCTAGGTTTCTCCTTTCAAGAGTCAGCAAGAGTCCATCAGAGTGCCTTCCTCCCAGCGGTTAGAACATCTTATCACCACGAGAGCCTTGCTTCTTGCTTTCCTTTTTGTCCCAGATTTTTCTCAGAAGAGCAGAGTGTGCACTGAGGTGGACATTCATAAACCGCTCGCTTGCCGCCCATCCATCTAGAGGTCGGGTACGCAGCGGGCTGGGTCAGAGGCCTGCACGGCATCTGCACAGAGATGGAACCGGGAGAACACGCACCAGGGAAACGAAGGGCTTGCTGGGCAATGGCCATGGATTCACTGGCGGGCCTCTGGCTTCCGATGGGGGGCAAGGAACTAGAATGGGAGTGAAGGGCCCAGCCAGCTAGGGCAGCGAGGGGAGAAAGCATTCTGGGGGGACGCAGGGAGCCACCATGTCCATGTCCAGGGCTTCAGGGCAACAGCTGCCATTTGAGCATCAACCAACAGGGGCAGAATGATGAGTCACAGTGGAGAAGCGCCTGTGGGGCCGGCTACCTCCCTGAAGCTGGTTCAACACGGAACAACAGGCGAGGAACAGCAGGAAGGAAGTCTGTCTCTGTTCTGTCCAGCACTGAGGACTGGACCCAGGGTCTTCACAAGGCACTTACACCCCAAGTCCTTCTTAAATTTCGAGACAGAGTCTTGCCAAGTCCCTCAGTCGTGTAGGCTGGGCTCTGATTTGCAGCCCTCCTGCCTTAGCCTCCCACAGTGCTGTGATCACAGGCATGTGCCACTCTGGCTGCAATAAGCAGGAGCTCTCTTTGCTATAAAGGGATCAACCAAAGGAATGGCGACCAGTGAAAGATAATGTGAGGTAGGGAAAAGGTGCTGAAAGAAGGAACATGGATAAGATGTGTTTACACCGTGCCGCTGGGTGATTGTCACTGGAGAGAAGAAAGTGGCAGTGCAGGGAAAGAGAGTCAGTGGGCAGAGCCATATGCTTGGGCCAAAGGGACCAAGGGCAGCACAGACACAAAGCACCATGGAATGCAGTTGACTTAGGCTAGCGGCTAATTTACACTAAGAAGGACTTGTGTGAACTGCAGAGGATCTTGGAGCTAAGTGACAGTGTCACCATTGGCTATCAAGTGTCCACCAGGACGTCCACTCTTCTTGGCCCGTTCGTAGCCTTGTGTTCCAGGCACCTAGAGTCATGCGTGGTGCTTACTAAATATTTGCTGGAGGAATAAATGCGTTAGGCAGACAGGGCCTGCTGTAGAAATGTATGATTACAATCACTGGTTTTCTTGTACTATTCTCAATTTTCTTTTTGTGGTGGTATAATCAAGAGATAAAAATCACAGCTCTACTGACAAATAGAAAATGGCATATATCTAAGATACACAGGCCAGTGTGAATTGATCACCCTGCTTGAGACAATGGACACGTCCATCACCTTGTAGTCACCCTTCCTTTGGGGTGAGGAAGAACAGACAATTTCTCCTCTTATCAACTTCACTGTTAACTATCGTCACCATGCTGTACAAAGACCTCCAAACCCGCTCAGCTTGTGTACCTGACGATACTTTGCACCTTTCAAGCGAGTCTCCCAATTTCCCAGCCACCTCCTATTCTTTGCTTCTATGGTGTTTTAAAATGTACTTTTTTTTCCTGTCCCACTGATTGTGACAATTCTAGATTTTTTTTTTTTTTTTTTTTTGAGACAGGTCTCACTTTGTAGTTTAGGCTGGTCCTGAACTCAGCAATCCTCCTGCCTCTGCCTTCCTTGAGTGCTGGGATTCCAGGCATGAGCTACCACGCCCAGCACTGTGGTATGTGGTACTGATTGCTGGTGGGTGTGAGTCACCATGCCCAGTATTATTGAATGTGGTTACCAGGGATCGAACTCAGGCCCTTGCGTTTGCCAGGGAAGGTGCTGGAACCACTGAGCTAAATCTCCAGCCAGCCCAGGATTCTATGTATAAATAAGAGCACACAGAGTTTGTTTCTCTGTCTTGGGCTTGTTTCACTTAACATGATGTCTTCCTGGCTCTTGCTGCTGCTAATGTCAGGATTTTCCTCTTTTCAAGGCTGAACAATATTCTCTGGGGTGCACACACATGCCTGACATTTTCTTTATCTGTTCTTCCACCAATGAAATGTTCAGGTTTTTCTGTATCTTGTCTGCAGCAGATTATGCTGCAATGAACACCAGCGCGCAAACATCTCCAGGTTCTGATTTCAACACTTCTGGATAAATGGCCAGCACTAAAGAGGCTGGGTCATAGGGTAATTCTGTTTCTGTTGTTCTCAAGACCTTCCACATAGTTTTCCACAGAGGCTGTTTCATGCCAAAGCCTAGGAGGGTCCTTGTTTTCCCACCTCACCTACTGCCTTTTGGATTTTGGTTAACAGCCTTCCTCACAGGTGTGAGGTGCTCGTCTTTGTGATTTTGATTTGCATTTCGCTGATTCATGGCACTGAGCACCTGCTGACCATTTGTTTGTTTTCTTTGGAGAAATGTCCATCCGGGTCCTGGTGCCGCCTTCACACTGGGTTTTTTCCTCACTCTCGAGCTGTATGAACTTGTCATGTTCTTGGGCTATGAAGTCTTTTTAGCTTTTTTTTTTTTTTTTTTGAGACAGGGTCTCGCTTTGTAGCTCAGGCTGGCCCTGAGCTCAGCCTCCAACTTACATTACAGCACTCCTCCTGCCTCTGCCTCCCGAGTGCTGGGATTATAGGTGTAGGCCACCATGCCTGGCACTGTGGTGTGTGGTATTGGTTGCTGCTGGGCGTGAGTCTCCACGCCCAGTATTATATGTGGTCACCGAGGATCGAACCCAGATCCTTGTGCTTACAAGACAGGCGCTGGAACCACCGAGCTAAATCCCTGACCCACGGCTATGAGCTCTTTATCCGCTGCACGGCCTGCTGATTTCCCTACTGCAGCTGGCCACACACTGTCCATGGTGCCCTTTGCTGTTCTCCTGTCCCTTCTTGCTCCAACTTATACCACAAGCTGAGGTGCTGCCCTGGTAAATCTGCCCACGCTACACACTGATCAGTGGCCTGGAGGAGAAGCAGATTCAAGTTTATGAGCACAGCCCAGAGTGGGAGGACACTGCTACTCCGCTCCTGTTCAGGCCCTGCACATCCGCACACAGACAACCTCGTGCAGTCTCAGGAGACAGGCCCAAGAGCCTACGGCTAACAACAGTCAAGGATGCTCCGGCCCCTGGATCAAAGGGCTCAGTACCTGCACAGAATCGATGCAGCCCTCCCAGGCACTTTAAATCATGTTTAGATTACTAATGATCACATGCACTAGGTAAACGCGGTGTAAGTAGCTGTTACACTGTATGGTCCAACAAATAATAAGAGCAAGGTGTGGGCATGTTCGGCACAGATGCAGGTTTTTTTTCAGTGAGTAGTTCTGAGTCTCGCTTGGCCAAATACGTGAATAAGGAACCGGCAGATCAGAAGGGGGCTGTGGCTGTTTGATACACTGTCTTCCTTCTGCCCTTCCCCTTGGCCTCGTTCCCAGCGAGGACCTGCACGGGGAAGTGGACGAGATCTTCTGAGGCTGTGTCTCCACTTGTCCCTCTGCTCACACCCCCACCTCCCTCTTGCCTCTGAACGAGTCACTCCCTTTGAGTCCACTCTAATAGCTTCCTCTCTTCCTCAAGTCCCCCAGTGTTCCTTCCTTCCATCCAGTATCCTTTCTGTCAGCGCAGAAACAAACTGATTTCTCCTATGCCCTAAAATGCCCTCTGTGGGTCGAATGTCTTTTCTCTGGAACTGACCTTATGCATCGCCCATCCCCACCTCTCCACAGAGCCCCTGTGAGCTCTGGTTTCCTCTTCCTCCTCTTCCTGCCGCCCTCGTGGCAACCCCACTTCCTGTTGCCCCTTGACCTTGGAGCTGTCCTTTCACCTGTCCTCCTTTCGAGGTGCGACTCCTTCGCTCTACTGCTGTTTGAACCACTTCTAGGCAGTGGAGGTTGCCTCTGTGCAGCCCAGCTGTGTCGGCTTTCTGTGATTTCTCCATTTCAGTCTAAACGCAGCACAGCATGCGGAGTGAGCCCTGGAGGACCAAGTCCTCCATATCTGTCCTCCACGCCTGAGTCTCCGCTCTGCCTCTCCCTCAGAGCAGGAGCCAAAGGCCCTGAGCACTCTCGGAGCTCTGGCTGCCCTCTGCTCTCCCCATCACGCTCCCCCAGGGTTGGCTGGGGCTTTTTCCCTGGCTTGCCCACACTCAAAAGCACTGATCTACCCCAGCACCTTTGCTCTTCATTTCCATCTTTCTGGAATGTTCTGGATCATGTGACCCATGCTCAGTTATCATCTTCTTATTCGGCCCTTTTCTAACAACTCTATTTAAAATTTCCAGCCTGCATGGAGCTGTCTGCTCACCTGCTTCGTTTACTCCATCATCTGGCTGTATGACTTACTTTGTAAATGAACTTTCCTCCAAAGATTTATACTCCTGTTGTCCCTTTGCTCACGGCTTTCCTCCCAGCACTGTGACTGGTGCAGGACACAAAATAACTTCTCAATGAACACGTGTCACCGAATAAATGCCGGCTGAAACTCTGGGATTAGGCCTTGCGCCTCCCCAGCCACATCCCAGCTCAGCCTGACCAAAGGCTGAGGGTCAGTCTGGTGTGGACACCTCATCTGTGTTACCAGGGGTCAGTTCACAGCCCAGCCTCGACTTGGTCCAGACGCTGCTCTCTGGACCCTCCGCTCTCCCTGTCCTGTGGGGTGCCCGTGTAACCACACCTCCCCTGGATCTGCATCCTAACTTGTAGTGTCACATCCCAACGGTCTGCTGGCTGCCAAACACCGTGCGCTCTGCCCGGCGCCTTCCCTCCCTGGAGGCATATGCTGGGCGCAGTATTTAGTTTTTCCCAGCTGGTGCTCCGGGGCAGAGTCTCGAGGGTGCCATCCGTCTTTGGAGCTTCCTCAGCAAGATGCCGCCTCCTCCTTCCCTCCTTTGTGCCCGGATGCGGGAGACAAGAGATGCCTGGACCGAATCCTGCCTTTGACGGGGCTGCCCAGCCCAGGAGCCTGTGTGCTGCGCATACGCTGCGTCTTTGCTGACTCCATTTCCACCTGTGGGATGAGTGGCTGCGCCAGGGAACCCACAGTCCTGCGCCATCACAGCCCTGAACGAGCTCTGTTCTCTGGAACAGCATCAGGCCGCGGGGACACTGGCGTGGGCCAAGACCTGCGCTCCTGCCAGCCAGACCAGCTCCTTTCTCTTTCTTTTCTTCACTTTGTTCTTTGTGGCACTGAGGATTGAGCCCAGGGTCTCAAACAAAGCTACGTCCCAGCCCTCTTTACATTTTTAAAATTTTGTGACAGGGTCTTGATAAGCTGCTAAGTTGCACAGGCTGAGCGTTAACTCACGGTTCTCCTGCTTCAGCCTCCCAGAGTGCTGGTAACACAAGCATGAGTCACCATCAATCCGGCTTCCTTCTTTCCTGCGCTGCCCCTAGTGGTGTGCTCAGCCTCGGTGAGCCAGAAGGTCTGGATCCTGATTCTACCACCTGCATTTTGTGGCCTTGATAAGGCCACCTAAAATGGGTCTCAGTCTCCTCGTCTGTATAATGGGCCCTAAGGCCCATAATCGACAGCTGTCCCTGGCTTTCAAAAGGGATGCAGAGTTCTCAAGGGTTGGGTAAAGAGGAAAGTTGAAGTATATCCCATCATAATACATGACTTCATCGCAAGCCTAGACATGATTTTCGGCAGGGATCTCCAGAGCCGGCAGTGCGTTGATCACCAGCATCAGTACTGACAGGCTGCCAGAGGAGCCGGGGCAGACCTGGGCCTCTGGCCCCCTGCCCAGTCCCCTGTACCCCTTGCTCCGCCACAGCCCCGTACCTTGTAGCCCTGGATGTCTCCGTTCTGGCTGTCCAGAGGGGGCGCCTCCCATGTCACGTCCAGCTGTGTGGCTGTGGCACCATGGACGGCCACGTTCCGGGGTGCTGCTGTGGGCACTGAGGGGCATGGAGGGTGGTGTGTGAGTCGACCTGGCGGCTGGGGTGGGCCGGAGACCTGAGCCTCCTGTCTCCCCCCATGGACCTTGCTGCAGGCAGCACTCACCGGCCTCCCCAACAAAGACCTCCTGTGGGGGGCTCAGGGGTCCCTCCCCCACAGCGTTGTACACGCTCATCCGGATCTCGTACCGCCGGTGTTTGTTCAGGTCTGTGGGCAGAGCGGGATGGGAGGGATAGAGCGGTCAATGCTGTGTGGCTGGAGCCCGCCATGGAGCCAAGATGCTGTGGGGAGGGGTGCGGCTCCCGCCTGCACGGGAAGGCTGAGCAGGAACCAGGCCAGAGTGGACCCTCCGCTCCCACCCTGCCAACCTGGACACATGAGACGCTGCTGCTGTGGCCTCCTGGGTTAGGGGGACCACGGGATTTACTGTCCAACTGGACACTTTGGGGGCTGGGGAACACTCCTAGCATTCAGTAGCATAGGTATAAACCCACACTGTCCCAGGGACTCCAGGCCACACCTGCCTATCTTCTTTCCCCCCAGAGAAGATGCCGGTGATCCCAGACTTGTCCCAACCTGTTCCCATTAATTAGCTCTTATTTTTAAATTAATTTTTTTTTTTTTGCTCTGGAGATGAAACACAGGGACTCTCATATGCTAACCATGCTGTACCACTGAGCTGCCCACCAGCTCTTTCATGAGTGTGCTCAGCATTGGACGGAGGGGGCGTGTTGAATGTGAATTCTGGGTTAAAAAGCCCCTCATTGGGCTGGGGATTTAGCTCAGTGGTTCCGGCACCTGCCTTGCAAGTACAAGATCCTGGTTCAACCTCCAGTAACCACATACAACAGTACCGGGAGTGGAGACTCACGCCCAGCAGCAATCAGTACCACACACCACAGTGCCAGGCGTGGTGGCTCACGCCTATAATCCCAGCACTCGGGAGGCAGAGGCAGGAGGATTGCTGTGATGTGAGTTTGAGGATGAGCTCAGGGCCAGCTTGAACTACAAAAAAAGCAAGATCCTGTCTCAAAAAAAAAGGTCCTCATATCACCAAGAGTGAGATGCTTGGGGGATGCTTGGAAGAGGCTGGGGAGGGAAGTGGCTCAAGAAAGGGGAAAAGTCACCCCAGGGGAGATGCAATCCCATTCCAGACGGTCCCCAACTGCAGGAGGAAGGGCTCAGGCCTTCCTCTCACCCAGCTCCATCCTGGCCCCTTCCCCCTCTGTACCTTTTGATCTGCCAACACCTCTTGCATTTTGCAGCCCTGGTTATGTGCATTCTGACTGCTCTGAGCCCCCCACCCTGTAGGAGGCTTAGACTCGAACTTGTGTGGCTCTTTCCTGAGTGGAGGCCTTTGAGCTGAGCCCTGGGCCGTGGGGCTTCAGAGACAATGCAAGGACAGTGCGAGCCACAGGGACACGCGGCTGGAGTAGCAGGTTTCCCAGCAGGCCCACCCAGTGTCCACGGCAGATCGTCTGTCCCTGCCTCCCTGCCCCCCACAGGAGGCCAGGGGCTCCCTTTCTGCGCACACTCATGCTTGGTGTGTCTGCATCGTACACAAAGGGCACCCCTGAGGCGGGGACAGGCATCCCCAAGGACCCACTCCTGTTCCCCAGGAGGCCTGGGCTGCAGCGGGGCCACCATGCAAGGGGACTTACTGTCCAGCTCGTACTGCGTGAGGCTGGGCCGGCTCAGGTTCCGCATGGAGTACAGGGCTGGGGTGGGGAGCGGGAGGCACCAGGGGAGACAGCAGACAGAGGTGTTAGTGCACGGGTAGCCCCCACAGAAGCCCCTCTGGGTGTGGAAGGCTGGGAAGAGGAGGCTGGGGTCTGAGCAGCCCAGGGTCCAGGAAGGACGGTTGGGGGCAGCTGCAGGACACCACTGTCCTCCCCAAGGGTACACTGGCCCATGGTCATAGGCAACCCTGGGAACCTAGCAGTCCTGGGACCACTCTGAGCAACTTTCTTGTCCCAGCTCACCCCTCTTTCTCCAGGTGGAAGACCTTGAAACACCACTAGGAAATACTGGAATCATTAATTTCCTCATACGAACCAGAAACAATTTTACTACCAGGAAATATGGCTGTATGACTCACTGGTTATATAAAATCACAACCACAAGCACATGTCGGGGGGGAAAAAAAATAAACGCATGGTGTTGGATCAAGTACTTCCGAGTTTGGCTATTCATAAACTTTTGCTACATGTTCAATCATTTTGCTGTCTGCTAACATTCCCCCGAAGACAAGGCACAAGGGCATTGAGGGAAGGAGGGGAGCAGCAGCGGGTGCGGAGGGCTTGGGGTCCTCTGCTCGGCTCTTTCTAGCCTGCTTCTCTTTCCCCTCTCTACATGGAGCCCTTTAGAGTAGCTGCCTATGGCTTGTCTGCTCCCAGGCCGGCTGCGATTCCACCCCCAGCCTGTGCCCTGGCTCAGCCACCAGCGGGCCTGAGAGAAACCTGGGCATTGAGGCTTCGGTCCCTCAAAAGCGGGCAGCTCCTCACACGCTGAGCTCTCCTGAGGCCTGGCACCGGGGGACTCTGGGCCCTGACCCTGGCTTTGGGCTGTGCTGGACCTGCCCTCCCAGCTGGAGCGGCTTTAAGGGCTGCTCCACATGGGCAGGGTCTGCTGCTTCATCACTGTGTGCCCCCAGGGAAGCTGGGGTTGGCAGAAGGTGCTCAGTAAATACTCAGCCAGTAGGTGAGTGGCAAGGGAGAGGCATGCGCAGTGCAGGAGGCAGGCAGGGCTGCAGGGGAGGGAACAGGGAGCTCAGAGCTGGGAGCAGGAGGTGAGAGTGTCACTCACAGGTGAGCTCCGCCCACTTGGCTGTAGGGTTGTTGATGCCACGAAGAGTGAAACCCCTCAGGCCTTCATAGAGCAGCTCCCGGTATCGGATGCGGAAGCCCAGGAGGATGCCGTTGACCTTGTCTTCTGCTGGTGGCTACAGGGAAACGGGTAAATATGGCTAGTGGCTCTGGAGTTCTGTCAGCCAACTCTACCCTTTCTCGCCCTCAGGCCTTCTGAGGCCCCGAGCAGCAGCTGAGCCACTGTCAGGAGGAAAGCCAGGAGCATTCTACTTCGTGAAGCATTTCCAACGAGCCAGGGTCCTCTGGGAGGTGGAGAAGGGTGGCAATCACCACGGCATCCTCCTCAATGGAGCAGAAGACAAGCTCAGAGAGGGGAAGGCGCTTGCCCCAGGGCAAACAGCATCGATGGGGCCGGGACACACAGCTGGGCTCTGTCCAGAAACCCCACCACCTCGTCTCCAGGCCTGCTGATCCCTGCTCCACGGCCAACTCTGCTTGCGTCTGTCGTGAGCTACTTCCAGTCCTCACGCTTCAGCATAGACTGGGCGGTGCTTTGGCCCCTGCTCCCTGCCTGTCACTTTCTCCTTCGCTTTTTGCTCCTGTCCCTGGCTGTAGTGAAGGACAGGCTTTGGGAGAAGCGGGGAACTACTTTTTATGAAGCCTCTTTTTGAAAACCTGCAGAAACGACTCAGCCTTTTATTAGCTCCTTAATTGCTTCCCTGGCTGCTTGGGGCACTGCCCCGCCCCCTCCGGTCGGCTCCGACTCCAGAATCCCTGGCTTGCACAGCGGCAGCAGGCCGTTTCCACCTGATGGGGGTGCCCTGTCCCGCCTCTCTGGGAGCTGTGTGTGCTGGCACATGGGTGTGGGAACTGTTGAACGAGTTGAGCTCAGGGGCCCTGCATTCCCAAGCACTCTTCCTCCCAAGGATTCTTGTGAGCTGGGTTCCTAAGCTTGGCCCCAATCCCCCAGAGCTGTGTGACCCGGGGCCATGCAGTCCCTCCTTCCTCTCCCTTCTCTTCTACACGAGGGGAAGTGGCCCCTGCCGGATGTGACTCTCTGGAGAGCATGACAGGTGTGCGCTCATGTGTGTACGCTCGTGCATTTCCATGTGCTCTAGGGGCCCATGCCAATCGTGTGCATTGGCTGTTTTGGTCCCAGAGCACAGCCTAACAGTATCCTTGGGGCCCATCCTGCTGGCCCCACCTACCTGCCATCGGATCAGCACGGAGGTGGTGGTGTGGGGCGTCACTGAGAGGACGGTCGGGGCTTCGTCAGGGGCTGTGGAGAGAGACAGGCAGGTGGTACCTGGCCAGATCCAGCCTCACCCACAGCCCCTGGGACCAGGTTCTGTGGATTTGGGGCTGAGAGCAGTTCCTTCTAATGTCACCCTGTGTGCTCAGTGACCCAACTTCTACAGAGCAAAGGGCCAAAGTACAGGGAGAGACCCGACTCGGCCCATCCCAAAGATGCCAGCCACAGGCTCTTTGGCTGCCCACCACTCCTGGGAGCCTGCAGTGAAGCGATGCACATGGAAGCCAGGCCGAGCCTAGGGTTCTGAGCCCCCCAAGAGGCCCCTGTGGCCTGATCCTCCAGAGTACTGTGCCTTGGAAGGGAAGGGCCCAGTAGCTCTGTCTTCCCCTCAAAGACTCGGAAGCAGCCAGCGGCGGCCAAAGACCCGCGAGGGGAGGTGCACGGACCAGCCTGCAGTGTGGTCAGCGACTCTGACTCCTCACTGAACTCGCTGTCTCCAATATCATTGGTTGCCTTCACTCGGAACTTGTAGGACGTGAAGGGCTTCAGCCTGTGGAGGGAAGTGGGGTTCTGTGACCAGCTGTCCCACAAGGGCCTGCTATGCGCCTCTGCTGTGGGGTCCCACTGACCTCTTCCCTATTAGGGAGGGGAGCAGAGGAGCTGCCCTGAGTCTCCCCTGAAAGCTGCCCTTCCTCTCCTGAACTTAGTGAACTCAGAAGTGTGGAAGTTCCCCAGAGAGAGCCAGACTCATCTGTCGGCTTCTTTCCTCTCCCAGCAAGTCTTTCTTCTGGATTTACAGGGTGGGGGAAGTAGGAAGGAAAGGATTATTCAAACTTCGGGTCACGTCAGCTGGAATGTAAAAAATACCACCAGGAATTAAATTGAAGCCAGAGTTTCAGAGGAAGCTCACTTCCCTATTAAAGACAGGAGGAAGCTGCGGGCTGGCTGGGGAGAATTGCTAATGAAGGACGTGTGGGCTGTGCGCTGCGCTGGGTGGGTGGGTGGGGGGCTCCAGAAATAATTAAGAAGCAGCTCTAATGGGTTTCTGGAGGGGGGAGCTGGAGCAATGAGAGGGGCCAGGACGCCTCTAGGGGGTGAGCCCTGCAGACTGTGGCTGGGCTGAGGGGTGCACACTGCCTCACCTGTCCACAGTGAAGCTGGACACGTTGTGGCTCACAGAGGCTGAGTGCAGCGCCCACCGGCCGCTGGGCAGCTCACGGGTCTGGATGGTGTAATAGCGCACAGGGGACAGCCCATCGCTGCCTGGCTCCCAGGACAGCAGCACACTTCGGGCCTTCACGTCTTCCTGCTGCACCACGGGCTTGCTGGGGGGCTGCGGGCGGTCTGCAGAGGGAGGACTGCTGAGCTGTGCGCCCTGGCTGGGCTGGAGGAGGGCTGGGGTCTCTCGGAGTGCAGGAGGGGCCTGGGCGTGGCACTCTACTTCCACACACACAGGGGCCTCGCTGTTCCGGGAACAGAAGCCAGTGCCGTGTCTCCTCATCTCTGGCTGCTGACCCTTAGGCTCTCCAGGCCCAGTGGCCAGATGCCGGGTGCAGCCCCAGCTGAGAACTCCATGAGGAGGTCAAGGGCTACAGCCACATCCCACCCTCCCCTCCAGGCCGGGGCAGCACCAATTCAGAGCCAGCCTTGAGCACCTGGACAGCCAGGCTGCCCTCTCCTGAGGCCCCTAGCCCCGGGGGCAGTCACCTCTCTTCTCGGTGGTCACCACTAGGGCCTCGGCGGCCTCTCCCCATCCTTTGCGGGTCTGCGCTGTGAGGCGGAACAGGTAGATGGACTCTGGCTTGAGGCCGGTGGCCGTGTACTGGCGGGCGCTCGGCGCCAGCACTTCCACGGCAGCGGTGCTGGCCGTGGTGGCGTTGAGCCGGTGTGTGACCTGGTAAGCTGGGAGGCAGGAAGGGAAGCGCAGAGCTGAGAGCGGGCCCGCGCCCGGCCTGCTGTGGTTTGTCACTACTGCATCCCCACCTGCCACTGGGGAAGTGTGGGCTGTTAAGGGGCATGGATGGGGGCCCTGTGTCAGCCCAGCGTCAGGAGATGAAGGCCAGGGGCAGCCAGGCCGGCAGGTAGGAAGTGGCTGAGCTGGAATCCCAGCCTGGGTCATTCTAATCTAAAGCCCATGGCTTTCTCCCTTCTACTGCTTTCCAAGGTGTGGGCTGTGCCCGGGGCCAGCGTGGACCAAATGCCCAGAACCGTTGCAGGTTGACCCAGACGTGTGTGTGTGTGTGTGTGTGTGCACGTGTGTGTATGTGTGTGTGTGTGTGTGTGTGTGTTGTGTGTGTGCGGTCTTTATCTAAACATTTTGTGAGATGGAATCTTGCCACGTTGCCCAGGCTGTCCTTGAACTCGAAATCTTCCTGCCTCACCCTCCTGAGTAGGTGGATATGATAAATACATCGCTGCACCTGGCCATGCCACCTCGTTAAAGGTGAGGGGTCGAGGGTGAGAGGGAAGTAGACCTGTTGAGTTCAAGTGCAGCTACCTGTAGGCTGTGTGAGTCTGTCTGGGCAGGAAACTTCTGGTCCTCAGCACCCTGTCCCTGGTCCCTGAGTGTCAGCTGTTTCTGAATGCTGAGCTGGGTGGGGCTCTGCTGAGTGGGCCAGTGCGCCCCCACGTGGCCACACTTAGGAAGAGCAGTGAGGTCTATCAGAGGCCGCTGCCTGGGTGCCGGGCAGAGGCACAAAACCAACCAAGGGTCATTGGGGATCCGAACTTGATCTTACCCTTCAGCACGTGTTATAGGCTGAAAGTTCCAGCCAGAGGACTAGGACTCAGACCCCATTCTGAAGGACCCGCGGCACTTCCTGGGCTTGCTCTGAGCGTGCGTCTTCACACCTCCACCTCCCCCTCCTCTCTGCACATAGGGCCAGGAGAATTCTGCACGGGCTCACCCAGGATGATGCCGTTGGGAGCTGCGGGAGGCTGCCAGATCAGCCGCACTGAGGTGGTCCTCACTTCCGGGAACAGGATCCCCATGGGCGGTCCCGGGACTGGAGGGGACAAAGGAGAAGAGGCTTGTGGTGGGCTCGATGCCCTGCAGTGGGGCAGCCTGCGGGTGGAGCGCGGCTCGTTCCAGCTCAGTGAGTGTTCATGGTATGCCGCTCCATGCCTGGCACTGGGTTCAGAACCAGGATACCCACACGAAATCGGAGAGATTTGTTCCCTCTCATAAGTTTGTTTCCCTCACAGAAATTAAAAGGTAGAACGAAGTTTCTACCCTCATGACAGGCTTTTTTTTTTGAGACAGGGTCTCCCTTTGTAGTTCAGGCTGGTCCTGAGCTCAGCCTTGAACTCACAGCAATCCTCCTGCCTCTGCCTCCTGAGTGCTGGAATTACAGGTGTAAGCCATCACGCCTGGCACTGTGGTATGTGGTTCTGATTGTTGGTGGGCATGAGTCTCCACACTTGCCATTGTTGTATGTGGTTACTGGGGACTGATCCCAGGACCTTGTGCTTGCAAGACAGACGCTGGAACCACTGAGCTAAATCCCCGGCCCACAACAGGCATTACTGAGCTATCTGTGTCCACAGTTAGTACCTGCTAAGCGTGCCCTGCCCGTGCTGAGCCTGGGTGACTCACACCTCTAGACTGTGCTCTGGAATCTGGGGTCCTGGGGTTCCCTGCCTAGGCAGCCGAAGTGTGCACAGGTCTCTCTCCCAGGTCCCCCTCTCGAGGGCAGACTGTGCCCTCGGGCCTAGGCACGGCCAGGGGTGGGCTGTGTTGGGAGGTGGGCAGAGATGGAACGGTGTACCTGAGAGCAGAAGTTGGCAGGGGCAGGCGGGGATGGGGCACAGAAGGCCAAGATGCCTGAGAGTCCTAAGCTTGAACTTGGCCTCTGGGTCATTTTCTGGGTCTATGAATCCAGACAGCAGATGGAGCATACTTAGTTTAACAGTTCATTAGGTTGATTTATACTTTCAGAGTAGACAGACATGTGGTATTTGGACTCTTTGTGCATTCTTGTCTGGACCCTGCAAATACAGGTGAGGTGGACTCCAAGTGGGCAGCGGGGAAGGGAAGGGAGGGAAGCTCCCAGTCAGCTTGTGACCAGGAGTTCTGCTGTGGTGATGTGTGCTGGTGCTGGGCTGGTGTTGCTTTGTTTTATTTTATTTTTTTCTGGTAGCAGAGATTGAATCCAAGGACAGGGTCTCATTAAGTCACTTTGTGACCCAGGCTGGGCTCAAACTTGCCATCTTCCTGTCTCAGCCTCCCACAGGATCACAAATGTGCATGGCTCTGCCTTGCCTGGGGTCACTATTTTGCAAATAGGACCAAGAGGCTTATGCCCGGGGTGGGGGGAATCAAAGCTTTTTCCTTTTCATACACTTTACCCAAAGCAAACTTGCCCCAAGTGAGAAGGAAATCGAAACTAGCCCACTGTCTGTTTTGTACACTTGTTCCAAACAGAGACATCCCCGCTTATTTTGACCCCACAGTGGGTGGGGCTTGAGGCCTCTGGGACCCGCCCCCACCCTCTGGGGTGTCGCCTGCCTCACCGTCGTCCAGCGTGCGCTCCAGGATGGGCGGCTGGCTGGGGCTGCCGTCACCAATGCGCGTGAAGGCCAGCACCTGCACCTCGTAGAGCACGTACTTGCCCAGGCCGCTGAGCTGTGCGCTGCGCGACGCATTGCCTTCCACCAGCCAGAAGCGGGGCTGGGAGTCCGAGTCCTTCTCCTTGTACCTCACCTACAGGGTGAGCACAGGGAGGCTCAGCAGGGTCTCCTAGCCATGACGGACCTGCCTCATTCCCCTAAAGTGTGGTCTGGTTTGGCTCCAGGGGACAGGGTAACCTCGAAGCTGGTGTCCCCAGAAGGCTGGGGTCAAAGGTGGGCTAAGGTCATATAGCTCGAGTGAGGCAGTGTCAGCCCACGGCTCCCAGGGCCAGGCGGGCCAGAGACAGGAGCACAGTTCCAGAAGAGATCAGAAACTACTACGGGTGGGTTTTGGTTCCTCTGAGGCTGGGTGTGGGCAGCTTGGTCTCTTGACGTGGGAGCTGACACAAGCTTGGACAGTGGGCCTGGTAAGGGGGCCCTGATCTTGGAGGGGTTAAAGTAGTTCTCATTCAACCCCTGCTGATTTCCCAACAGAGGGCTGGGGTGGTACAAAGGCCTGGTCTTGGCTGGCCCCGCTTGGCACTCTCTGGCTTACTCTACGCTGATGTGACTGAGCTGTGATGGCTTCTCTCACACGAGCTGTTACTGACCCTCACTAGGACAGGACACAGCTAAGGGCCCTCCCCAGAGCTGAGCCTGCACAGGCTCTGTGTCTGTGAGCCTCCTCTATGGTAAGCTGCAGAAACCTCTTTACTCTTTTAAATTAACCAGTCCCAGGTATTTTACTATGATAATGAAAGTTGATTAATACAAAACCCAAAATAGAGTCCATCAAGTTATGAGGGAGGTAGAGCCCCAAAGACCCATGGATCCACTGGATGCCTCTGTACCCATAAGGAGGACTCCTTGGTTGCCATGGTGACTGGTAGGGACTCTGGGTGGATGTCTTTATCCACCAGAGGAGGAAGAGACCCAGAGGGTGACAAGTATGAGATATTTGGGGTGCAGGAGGCTGTGCAGGGACCCCGCCCTGCTCCAGTGACTCACCTTATAGCCCAGCACGAGCCCGTTGCGATCAGCCTCAGGGATTTCGTTCCAGCGCACGAGCATGCTGCTGGAAGTAGTAGCCAGTGCGGACACATTGGTGGGGCCCGAGGACGGGACTGTGGGGAAGAGGGAGTCTGAGGAGGAGCTGAGGACCCATGGCCAGCTGTGCAGTGACCGGGCAGCAGCTGTGGGCCTCAGGCAGAAAAGCATGGTGTGGGCAGTTCCCACAAGACAAATCACCCTACCATGGCGTCTTTGGGATCCGAAATAGGGCTGGGGAGTTAGGGAGGCCCTAGGTGCTAGCAAAAAGCTACAGGCCTGCGAGCCTCCTGTGGATAAATGAGGGTGCTAGGGCTGGGCCCCCAACAACCTGGCTTATGTTTCTAGAATGTTCTGGGAGCAATTCCTTCCCGACCCTCCATCTTAGCCTGGGCTCAGGGTTAAGGCTGAGGGTGGTAGGCAGGCTGCTTTGGCACCCTACAGAGACTGGCAAGGAATGGGCAGGTGCTGACAGGTGCGGCATGGGGGCAGGGTGCTCTGGCCTGGGCTGAGCTGTTGTAGATGAAGTTCCACCCCGGGTCCCTGGTAGCCCAAGGGTCCGGATGAGAAGGGTACCTGACTCCCGGGTCCTGCCAAGCACCGCCGGGCTCCAGGGCCCGCTCCCGATGGCGTTGAAGGCTTGGACCTGCACGCGGTACTCCGTCCACTCCTCCAGGTCCTCGATGGTGTACTCCCGCTCCACGCGGTCCGGCACCACGTGACTCAAGGTCTTGCCGTGGCCGTCGGACCGGCTGTACTTGATCTTGTAGCCCACCGACTCAGGGTTCCCATTGTACTCCATCTCTGGGAGGGGCTGCAGCACGCGGTGGGGAGCATGAGGGAGGGAGGTCATCCAGGGCGGAGCACCACCCCGGGGGGAATGCCCCACTTCCGCCCTGAGAGCCCCTCCCTCTCCAGCTCGGCTTGGGCTCCTCTGCACGTGGCCTTTCTGTGGCCCAGACCCCTCTCTGGCCGCCCCACACTCCGAGAGAAAGCAGGATCGTCCACTGTGTGCTCGCTTACTGCCTGTCTGGAGCTGGTCCTGTCCTGTCCTTTCATTCTCTTCTGTTTTTCTTGGCTTCTTTCCTCCTCCCTCCCTCCTTCCTTTTGTGATACTGAGGGTTGAATCCCAGCCCTTTTTATTTTGAGAAAAGGTCTTGCTGGATTACTTAATTGCTCAGATTGGTCTTAAATGTGTAATCCTCCTGCCTCAGCCTCCCAGAGGTGCTGTGATTACAGACATGAGCCACCACATGCAGGTCTTGTGTGTGTGCGTGTATGTTTGGTATTTAGGATCAAATCCTTGTGTACTCAGTCTGCCAATGAGCTGAGTCCTCAGGACTTTTATTTTGAAACTGCATCGTGTTAAACTGCCCACACTGGGCTA